>OMNM01038314.1:0-10542 GCA_900302745.1 Parablennius parvicornis | reverse complement strand
GCTGTTGTTCCCCATCAGGTTTACTCCACATTTGTCATGATAATATGACTATGAGAGACGTACGTTGGCTTTTTTCTTTTTATATTTCATTCAGCCCCTCAGAAATATGGAGCTTATTTTTTGCTACCCCAGTTTTTCTGGATATCAGCCAGAGTCCATTTTCCTCCAGCTTCATGTTTCTGCTTGTTTAATATGTCTTTTTGTTTTGTGGTCACTGTTACGTACCACATTGCTTTTGTGCCGCCTCAGAGTTTGTCCAAATTGATTGCAGAGCGAGCAAGACCAGGAAAGTCTCCATGTTTCCTTGTGTTTTGTGTATTGTCAAGAGTGGCGTCACTGTAATGGATTTATACACGTACATCAGAAAAGGTCTGCAGCCTTTCGGGGAGAAAATGCTGGGAAACACTGACCAAGAAGGCCGTTTTTATACAGTAAAACTGATTTCTGATTGGAAGTGAGAGATTATGCATCAAATGAATGTTTATTGGAGAATATTCTGTCGCTTCACCAAGAAACTGCGATTGAACCCTTTAGTGCATTATGGTTAACATGAAATTCCTCATTTGTTCTACTGTTCTATTAATCATATAATTCCCAAGTTAATAATTCAGACATTCCAGTTCTGTGAAGCTCCAGTGTTGAATCTGGTTTCCCTCCTCAGGGTGTCTGTGAACATGATCTTCCCGAACAAAACCATGTGTTTTACAATTAAATTCATCAATGTTGTGCTGCGTGTGAGTCAGTGCGACGGGTGAAAAAAACATAATGATTTTCATGTAATTATGAGAAGTGTAAAGTCACTTTAGGTTTATGAAGAAATCATGTCAGGACAAATTAGACTATGTGGGCTGCTGCAGTGTCTGTAATTAACAGGAAATGCTATTCTGTATTTCCTCTGATGAACCATAAAAACCAATCTGTCAGAATAAAGTGAAAATAAGACCTCACACTATCAACACAGTCCACCACACGACTGTTCCAGGTGAACCCACATCGTTTTTTGCATTTTCATTTCGGATACGTTTTGCATTTATACAATGTTTTGAAAACAATGTCTCTTTACATGGCAATGGCAGGAGCACTGAAAAGGATGTAGTTTTCATATCGGGTCACAAGTGGGTGCTGTTGGTTGTTTTTGTTACAAAACCAAACACATGCTGCAGATTACAATCCGCTCTAAACATTAACAACAGGAGAACACAACCATTCTTGTAGACAGATCACCAAGTTGGATAGTAATTACAGTGACTGTCAAAATAAAAGCACCAAGTCCTAGGAGAATATGGACTGGGAGTCATGATACTCAGGAGGAAACATTGTTCTTATTGTTCATCTACTAAGCATGTGCAGAAGAACTATTGAAGAACTTACCAGAGCCATGGTGCACATGCACAATAGCAGCATTTCTGCCCTCTGCACAGAGATGGAGTCGGAGCATTTTCAAAAATGTGTCCTGTTGTTATTTGCATGTCTGAATCATTGTAAGACATGGAGTGAATTTATCTGAAGATGCGATTTTCTCAAGCTTCAGACTTGGTTCAGGGCTTATCGATGAAAATCAGGCCATCACTTTAACCACAGTGAACAGTATCAAAGGAAAACCCATTTGCCATAAAACCCTATTTTTGAACTTTCCTAATGAGCAGAAGTAAGTGCCCTTTGAAATTGGAAGCACAATATCTGGTGAGATGAGCCCATGATGATTGTGTTTAGTCACATCTGTAAGCTCAGTGTTGGAGCTGTGATGATGTAGAGCTGCATCAGTGCAAAGAGGGTGGAGGAGATGACATTTATAGACGGCAGCATGAGTGTCATTGGATGTATGAAAATCCTGGCTGACAGATGACTCCCAGTCTCCAGAGGCTTGGCAGAGCAGGAATATCTCTGCATGATAACAATCCTGCAGAAGTTTAGTAAAAAGGAAAACTTGGCCAAGTATCCACACTGAATCGAGTCCAACAGAACTCCACTGGGTCTTTTTAAAGAGAAAACCAGAGCAATGCCTGAAAAAAAGCTTTAAAAAATAGACAGTATCCTAGAGAAATGTGAGGAATGCTGTTATGTCCCAGTAAGCTGAATGTATGCTCTACAGCAGAATATTCAACATTTTAATGTGATCATTATTAATTTTGAATAAGAAAAAAAACTCTCCTGCACACTTCAGAGGTGAATCACCTCCTGTCAGATGGTGATGTAGTGGCTCATGTGATATTTAAATGGTATTGCACATTGGATTTATCACCTCTAAACTGTCTTTGCAAAGATGACATAATCATCCCCCCTCTCTGCGGTCCACGATGTCATCTAATAACAATAACAATGGCGGACCTGGTGCTCCAGATGGAGCTGCAGAAGCTACTGAGCTAGCTGGGGGAGGAGCAGGGCCGTAGACTTATATAATATAGAGGTATAAAGAAGGCTATGAGCAGGAATCTACATCTACATTTCTATGTGCTTCATGGCTTCTTCTGCATTTTTGGTGTATTTGGTGAGTCACAGCAAACCTAAAGGCCTGGCATATGTACTACATGCCCTGAAGCCTCATGTTAAACCATGCTCATAGTATGATGTGGACAGAATTTTTTTGGAGAAGGCCAGGGAGAAAAAATATCATTTTTCCTCGTGTGGATGTACCCTTAGAGTAGGGGTGGGCAACCTTTTTGGCCCAGGGGCATACATATCAACATTGCAATTGAGACCTTTGACCTGACTTCCGTGAAAAAGTTTTCAGTTGTCCATGCCTTATTAAACACTCAACACTCACTGTCAACCTTTCTTTTCTTTGGCCCACTCATTATTGCTGATGATTTCAGAGCAATAGCAGAGTAATTAACCCTATTTACATGACGTCACTCAACTTCAGCTTTCTCAAGAACCAGAGTACACTCACCCGGTTACACCCATTTAACATGAAAATACTGAATGTCGGGCAACATTCAACAAAGATACACGGGACTTCCAAAGGTACGGTTAGTGATCTTTATTGTTCTGTAACTGCGCTTGACGTGGGAAAGTAAAGTCATGATAACAAGCAGCATTTTACAGACTGAGTTTATACTCAGTCAGCTGCATCATACTGATGCAGCCAGCCAGCGGTGTAATGTATCTCAGATTTAGTTGTAGAATCTAAAACTTCCAGACCCTCTGAGGTCCTCAGAAAGAGGTTTACTCAATGTTCCCAGGGTCAGAATCAAACAGGGTGAACCAGCTTTTAGTTCCTACCTCTTCGCCTGTGGAACAAACTTCCTGAAAACCTGAAGACTGCTGACACACTCACTTCTTTTAAATCAGGATGTAAAACATTCATATTTGCACTGGCATTCGAGTAAACGATACATTTTTAATGCTTTATTAAATTTATCTTAATACATTTCTTACCTTATTTATTCTACTTTTCATGCCTTATTCTATTTTTAAATCATTTCTTTTAAAGCTTTCATGTATTTCTTTTAATATATTTCTTATGTCTTCGTAAAGTTTTTCTGTATTTCTTTAATTTCTTTGCAAAGCACTGTGAATTGCCCTGTGTTTGAATGCTGCTCTATAAATACATTTGCCTCGCCTTGCCTCCTGTATAACTTCCTACAACCGATGACAGCTTCTGAGACAAAAGTATCTTTCTATGAGTAATGTGGAGTTGTATCTTGTCCACTTTATTCACCGCAGACTGCACATTAGCGATATTAGCTTTAGCTTAGCTTCTCTTCCTCGTCTTTGCCTGTAAGCACTTCTTCGCGGCCTGGTTGAGACCATAGACTGCGGTGCTCTGGAGCTCTCAGGGAGGAGTTGGTAGATTGGTAATAAGAACATAGGAGCAGCAATATCCAATATGTACAAGCTGTATCGGGTGGAGTCAAGCTGAAGCCCCACTACACCGCTGGCTGGTTAAAATATCATATTCAATTTGGAGTAAAAGTAGCTGCTTGTTTTGATGGCATTATTTTCCCACGCCGAGTGCAGCGACAGGACAATAACCATCGCTAACCATATCTTTAGAAATCCTCTTTAGTTTTGTTAAACGCTGTGTAACGTGAGAATGCGGAAGTTGAGGATATCATGGTGAAGACTTCTTCTTTCTCCTCTTCTTTTGTGTCACTGTGAAGCCGGTGCGCCTAACGCACCCCCTGGTGAAACACCAGGTATTGCAGGACCAGGTCAAAAATAATGCTGTCTTAGTTATATGATTTCAACCTTTGGTGGGCTGGATTAAAAACACTAACAGGTTGGATTTGGCCTGCGGGCCGTAATTTGCCCACCCCTGTCTTAGAGAGACCCAGCAGTGAAAGCTAGATACCAGTGTGATGACATTTAGCATGAAAGCCATACTGTGAGTTTGTTTTTTAAAAAAGAAGTGAGCTGACAACTTCAGAAATGAGTTGTTTTTTTAGCAACATTATTCTGAAAAAATACAGGGTTTCAAAGACAAAGACAAATACTTTTCTCATGAAGACAATTCAGCTTGCTGATAATAAGTTTTGTGAAAACCCCAATTGCTATCAAACAGAGCTGCTGGTGGCTATATAAATGAAATGAGTTTACCAGCCCTGATATGAAGCATAGAGAAGAGGACCTATCAGTATGAGACACTCCTTTGCAGCACTACGACCTATTAAAACTTCAATCACAAGAATTGAATGAAAAACTGAGCTTTACACAAGTAGAGAACTGTTGCATGAAGTCAATACGACATCGTAAACACTCATTGGATGAATTCTGTAGTATCGGATCGAACCAGAAACGTCTCTCACAGGTTTTGGTCTATATCAACATGATAACTTCTCACAGTTGCTGCAGATTATTGGACAAAAGATGGACAATAAGAGCAATGTTTCCTTTGTGTTGCCATGACTCCCAGTCCATAATATCCTGGACTTGGTAGTTTTATTTTGACAGTCACAAACAATCCAACTTGGTCGTCTGTCCACTCCCATTCAATACGATAATTTATAACGTATTGTTCTCTGCTGTATGTGTGTGTGGTTTCATCACAAAAACAAACAGCACCAACTAGTGGCCCTTCATTTTAAAAACATAATTTTCAGCATGTCTGCCTTTTTCGTGAAAACAGACATCAACTTTTCTGAAACAAAAACACGAAAAAGATGCAATTCATGTAAGTGTAGTTGTATGTATCTTAATAAAGAATGCTAACAAACTTATGTGAGTCTTTTTATCTGAGGCTGATAGTTTGGTCATTACTCTGATTATCGGGTGGTGTCTCGCAGTCAATTAAATAACAAAATTATTTCAATTAATGATTTCAATGATTCATGAATGTCATTTATTACTTTCAGTAATCTATTACAGAAATTTGCTACTAATAACCAAACGTAAATCTCAACACAGTTTCTCCCGTTTTCCTGTGAACGGATATCATTTTCAGAACTTTGCCGTGCAAATAGGAAATTTTACTGAAACAAAAATGCAAAAACTATGCATTTTGAAACTTTGTTTTGGAGCTTTAGATGCTACGTGAATATGACAGTCAAACACAAAAATGTGAATTGGGGCCGAAGGAGCTAGAAACTGAACACCATCATTCTAAAACACTCACAATCGGATTTTCTGATCTCTGGATTTTTGCAACATTTGCTAAAAGCCCTGTATAAATCCTCGCAGCAGAACACTTTCCACTTGACTGAACTGGCACACATCAATGCACGTCTTGAATGTGAGACACCCAAACACCCCTCTGAGCGGTGTGGTCCAGATGACATCCTTCAGACGTCTTCAGGGCGGCCGAATGAAAGTTTTTTGTACCTCTTTCCTGGACATTGCATGGATTTCCTGTCTGGACGTCATATGAACCATATATATAAACACTAGATGCCTCACAGCGCCACCTCTGACATGCCTCGCCGTCCGCCATTTTGAGATGGTAGTTGGAAGCGAAGTGAAGTGTCAGTAAAAATGACGAAATGCCTTCGTTTTGTGTAGCTTACGGGTGCATCAACACGCGTTTATTCAAAACAAGGAACCGAGGCATCATTTCTCACAAGTAAGTTGTATATTTATGTTGATTTAAGTGATTAAGCTGTACAAGGAGTAATTTTCTCGCTGACCCAGGCTTAATTAGGGCTGATGTGTTATTGGAGTTTACCAGTGATTTGCGGTGAGGTTCATGGCTGGTGAGGCACTGCCTCCTCTGGAGTCAAATTTCCAATTGTATTAACTGACAAGAGCATCTTATTTCACTGTTCATCCAACATCTCTTTGATTGTCCATGCATTTCATCTTTTAAGACAGTACCATGTTGCCAAACTTAATACTTCAGAACTGCAACGAGGCAATCTGAGAGAAGTTCATGGTAAAAATCTGACTCTTACTTTATGACTGATTGCTTGCTTGATTACTTTATGACAAACAAGCAATATGTCCGTCTGAACTGATTTTCCTGCCATTTTATGAGTATTTGCATTGAATGTATGTAGTTGTAGAAATAAATGTCATTGTTTATATAAATTCTTGACACAGGCTTTGTTGCAAGTATCTCAATGTAACAAAAATAACTCGTTATGCAATATTGGTAATTTTTCATCTAACTAAGAGCAAACGTCATTGAGCAAAAGACATATTTATAACATTATTCACAAAAAAAATTTAGACTGTCAATGACTGTGACATTTATACTGGTAAAAATTATAGAACTAATAATTGTGAGAAGTTCAGATTTTAATCAAGGGTTTTTACCTTGCACTGCAGGGAAATATGTGATATTATTGAGCACCTCTGTACTGTATAACCTAGAACCTAAACATGTTTTTATGCTTCCTGTAGCATGTTTTTCTTTGTTATTCAACAATAATTGATCAAAAGAATTGATTTTTCCCAGTTTTATCAGTCTTTATTAGTCTCAGACTTTTCCCCCTCCCAATAATTCCTCCTTGAGGTTTCCACAGGATAGGGCCTTTCGTCAGCTTTAAAATTAGATATTATTTGTGTTGATACATGGACTAGCAAGCCAGCTACAAATTTTTTGTGGCTTTTCTCATAGATCTAAACATAGATATCTATGAGTGGGATCACTGTGCGAAGATGGCGGCGCTGTAGGTGTCCAAGAGGCGCTGATAGGCCGTGCGGCATCTAGTGTTTAGATATCTATGATATGAACCTCCAAACAAGACCTCTGGAAGACATGAATCATTGCAAAAAATGTGTGAAACCACCTGGGATCAAACTCAAACCCTTTTCATGACAGGTATGAGTCCTAACCATTAGACCAACAGTGCACTTGGGCTTGTGTCAGTCCTGACAATACATTTGTAAGCATGCCCCTTATATATGACGGACTTAAAAAAGTATTGTGACTAAATCTGTGCCCTAGATAACATTGATTCAAAATGGGTTTTTTTCAAACTTGTCATATATAAGTGAAATGCTTACTAATGTATTGTCAGGATTAATAAAAAGACAAGTGCACTGTTGGTCTAGTGGTTAGAGTCATACCTGTCAAGAAAGAGGTCTGGGTTTGATCCCAGTTGGTACCACACTTTTTCGTTTCTTTTTGTTTTCATTGCGTCATGTCTTCCAGAAGTCTTGTTTGGAAGTTGATATGACGTCTAGACAGGACGTCGTCCATGCAATGTCAAGGAAAGACGTACGAAAAACTTTCATTGTGGCTGCCCTGAAGACGTCTTAAAGACAGAAGGAAATGATGTCTTGCAGACTTCATCTGGACCGCTGTTGCTGGGTGGAACTCGGCCTTGGTGTCTCTTGAAGCCGAGACTTTTCACTGCCCTGAACAGGTCAGTGTCTGTGAGACTATTGGCCAGCTCTTCCTGGAATCAACCAAATTTCTGTCTCTCCCCTCACCATGTGTGATATGTGATTAAAACAATTACACACAATTCTTTGCAATAGCCCGGCACTAAAAAGCTGGGAAAATGGAAAACATCGAGCAGCAGCAGGTGAGCAACATTTAAAGACATGGAAACAGGTGGCTGACGAAAAGCTTTCTGTGGCAGAAGGTGGCAAATGCTGATGTCGTCCATTGAGCTCTGGTGCAACTGGAGCTGGAACAAGCCTGGTAGTGCATCAAGGACAGGCTTTTAGTGCGTGGACACCTCACTATAACCACCATGGGTTCATTACTCTCGTTCACACACTCATCAATTTTGACCACTAAATTCATCGTTTCCATGGTGAAATTTTGATCCATCCAGAAAGAGTGAAATCAGACATGGATTAAACAAACTAAAGAGAGCAGCTCAACTCTTCTCATCCTGCAATACGCAGTCCATCCACATTAGTTCTGATCACTGGCTGCCTCCAGGCTTTCTTTCTTTCTCCCTCTCTCTCCATCCTCCTCTTTCTCTCTTTGTTTACCACATAGAGGTTGATTTATGTCGGCTGCACTTGGCAGAGTTGGGTGGCGTGGGCGAGATACAGCAGCTGAAGGGAAGAGAGAGAGAGAGAGAGAGAGAGAAGAAGAGAGGGAAACAGCGAGGAGTGAGGAGAAGAAGGGGAAGCAAAAGGCCAAATCAGAGTGATGTATCAGGAGAGGGAAATGAAAAGATGAACAGAAAGGAAGAAGCCAAACAAACCAGAGGGTTGGATGAGAATAGTAAGTGAGGAGGGGGTGATTACAGGACGGGGGAGGAAGGGAGGTCGGCCGAGGTGTTGCTCTGGCCTCAGGTGTCTCACTCTGATTTGGATCTTTTCTGAAGCCTCTTCATGTCTCCCGCTGCACTCCCTCTGGCTCAGTCACTCCTTTCTCCTCCTCCTCGGTACATTTACGCAGCCTTTAGCAGTTCCGTCTCACTCAGGATGGCCTGGCTCACCGTTCAGAATTCGTTGAGAGTTTAACAGTCTCTCAGGGAGAGCAGAGCTGCTGCAGCCCGACAGGCACACCATCACTCCATCAAATGGGGATTGTGTTTATGGTTCAATCAGATATATTGAGCAGAGAGTGATAAATGAAACGGTGCAAAGCTTATGGGATGCCTTGTTTACATAATGTTTAAACCGGTCAGCAAAGCACGCAATATTTATGTGTATTTATCATTCACCACACAAATAGAAGTGGGAGCAGGGTTTTGTGGGGTTTCTGTTTCAAGGACCGTTTTAATATTTTGCCACCTTATGGAAAAATAGTGGTTGATGTCGGTTATTGTTGTGGTTGATATATATATTGAGTAATGTTCACAAAGGCATGACACTATTTCACATTCAACTGTGCACGATAAATATTGTTCATGAAGATGTTGTAGAAAATAGAAACTTTATTTTCTGTTCTTTAAAAAAAAGGGAAATTCATCTTTGACAGGCTTATCACAATTAAAAACAAACAAACACATTCACACGCAACAGATAAAAACAATGTGGCCTATTTTGTGCTGTTTAAAACAGTTATTGGAGAGGGGATGAATGATTTCTGGTCAATGGTTTTCCCATTAGCAGAGTCTTTAATTTGGGATATCCAATCATATTTTTAATTTTCAAAAGTTTACCCATTTTCATTTGGACCGCATCACCATGCAGTGGCCTGTGTCAACATTTCATCAGATGTTTTGAGGACGTCGTTGGGAATTGGGCTCTGTAACATCTTTACTCTGTAAGAGACTGGGTTATTTAAAGCTCACCAAAGCTGGACAAAAGAAGTTTTGAAAAACCTTGACCATCTGAGGAGTCACAATTTCTGCTGCCACATTCAGGATTTGGTGTAAACACCATGAAAGCTTGGACCCATTTTGTCTGGTACCAACAGTTCAGTGGAGATTTTCTTCACAGTCTGCAGAACAATTATATTGTATATAATCAAAAATCTGTGAGGTTCTTATGTCAATATGGACTAAAATGTCTGAGGAACATTACCAGCACCTTTATAATTATTTGAAAGCAAAATGAGGCGCAATCTAGACTGACAAGGTCTACGTAACCATAACCAGCAAGAAAATATTCTTAAATTTCAAACAAAATTGATGTTTTTTAAAAGATATTTCTGAAGAGTTTTTAACCACTTTGTTGCTATCTAACTATTGGAAGCCTTTTCACGAGTAATTGTTTGGTTTTGTGAAAATATATAAACGTTAATCACATGCTGTATGCTCTGTGCTACAACAAAGAAAATCCTTGAAGGTTATTATGGCACTATTATACCAGTCCGGCCCACTCAGTATGAAACCAGGGTGCATGTGGCCTCTGACCTGAAACGTGTTTGACACTCCCGGTTTAATGACTCACTGCTTTCCTACAACAGGATTTCAGAGACGAGGAGATCAATGACATGGTGCATTCCAATTTTTGTATGAGTCATGTCATCAATATCCTAGAGACTATGTGTTGGTCTCACTGTAAATTTGTTCTTGTTGAAAAGAATCCTCCGAGTGTAACACAGACCTCTCTCTCTCTCTCTCTCTCTCTCTCTCTCTCTCTCTCTCTCTCTCTCTCTGTCTCTCTCTCTCACTCTGTCACTGTCTCTCTCTGTCTCTGTCACTGTCTCTCTCTGTCACTGTCTCTCTCTGTCACTGTCTCTCTCTGTCACTGTCTCTCTCTGTCTCTCTCTCTCTCACTCTGTCTCTGTCCTGCAGCGGGCCAGCTGAG
>OMNM01038313.1:0-11020 GCA_900302745.1 Parablennius parvicornis | reverse complement strand
TATTATACAGATACATTCATCCTGCTGGAGTAACAGAAACTTTGAGTTTAACCGAACGAAGGCAGTTCTCTCAGAGAGGTCATGTGACGCCTCCTCAGATAAGAGGCCACATGATGTAATAAGATTTGTTTTTGTGCGTGTGTGTGTGTGTTCCACCCAGCTCCTGCACTTCCTCATGACCCTCCAGGATCTTCCCTGTGTGTAAAACAAGCACACCTGTCAGGATGGTCTGGAAGGCCGTCTCCACGTTGGTGGAGTCCAGGGCCGACGTCTCCAGGAAAGATAAACCGTTCTTCTCTGCACGGACAAACACAGAGCACGTTACATGCGTGGAATTCCTCAGATAAAGAGGAACACAAAAACACGTACCAAAACACCCACACACACACACACACCTTCCTTTCAAACCAGAGGAAGACTTCTGAATCAGACTCACCAGCGAAGGCCCGGGCCTCGTCGGTGGGCACGGCCCGCAGGTGGCGCAGGTCGCTCTTGTTGCCCACCAGCATAATGACGATGTTGCTGTCGGCGTGGTCTCGCAGCTCCTTCAGCCAGCGCTCCACGTTCTCGTAGGTTAGATGTTTAGCGATGTCGTAGACCAGCAGGGCGCCCACCGCCCCGCGGTAGTACCTGTAACGGCAGAGAGCCGGCGGGTCAGTACCAGCAGGGGGCGCTCAGTCTGACAGCCATTCAGGGACAAAGACGACGCGTTTAAGGACGGCTCAGAGGGATTTGATCATTTTCAGAGGCATTCAAGGATGTTTTCAGCCTGTGGTACATCAATGTTTGGGTAGATTACACAATAATCTTAATTCTGAAGGTGAAACAGAAATTAACTCCTAATCTAATCCATCAGTATTTCAGAATTCACAATTAAATTTAGATATAGATTAACTACTGTTAAAAGTTAGTTTTTCTCTATATAGAAATAAATGAGATTCACTGATATTTTATGGGGTGTGACCAGGGGTGTCAAACATGAGGCCCGAGGGCCAAAACCGGCCACAAGAGGCTTAACAGCAGACATTAAGCTTGACTAAACTATGAGATTATGTGTTATCTTTCCTGCTTGGGCAGATTAGCAAAGCTTCACTGAAATGCCGGGTTTTATTTGCTCGGCCGTCCTCCGAACGAAGCAAGCTAATTAAACTGTCATTGACTGTGATTGAGCCCCTGTTTACATGACAGCGTTTCATATGATGCATCATTTTTGCGATTTGTTTCACAACACTTCAACATTTACTTTTAGCAACATTTTGAAAACAGTGTAACTTAAACGCCAAACATGATACAGTTAACATGTTTGGCCACAAGCTGGCACTGTCGATTGTTTTTGATCCAAACACGCATGTCGTACATCAACAATGGGAGCACACGGACATTCGTATAAACAGACGACCGAGTTGGATTGTTATTACAGTGACTGTGAACTATAAAACCATCAAGTCCAGGAGAACATGGACTGGAAGTCATGACACTCTGGCACTCTGACACTCACTAAACAGACACCCAAAACACAACGAGAGTTTCAAGTTTTCACGAGAAATAAACACGGAATTGGAGGAGAACCTATTATCATGATTTTAAGACTTTAGGTTAAATGGATTTTTTAAGCTGATTTTTTTTCTCTTCATACTAAATTAAAGCGTCAACCAGTGATGCTTGTGTCTGCTGCAGCTTGGTAACTCACGCTGACGTAATGGCGCGGTAACGCTCCTGCCCGGCCGTGTCCCAGATCTGAGCCTTCACCGTCTTGCCGTCCACTTGGATGCTGCGCGTAGCAAACTCCACACCGATGGTGCTCTTGCTCTCCAGGTTGAACTCGTTGCGGGTGAAGCGGGACAGAAGGTTACTCTTCCCCACCCCCGAGTCTCCGATGAGAACCACTGAGGGACGAAAAGGAAAAAAGATGAGCCACATAGCCAAAGACATGAATCCTGACAGATTTTAATGTCTCAGTCTTGAGTCCTTGACAGAAGATGTTGAAAACCTTGTACATAATTTTCTATTTTAGATACATTTATTCATGTTAGCACTTCACTTGACGGTAAAGTCCAGAAAAGTTCCGTAAAATCACTTTGGCTGCTTTAAATGACAATTAACTCAGATTCCCAGATTCATCCTGTTAGTTATAAACTGTAGTTATTGTTCTATTGTGGTTCCACGGGTTCTGTTTGTAGTTCTGTTTAGGCTCCATGTCCTCGGATTGTAGTTTTTGTTGTGGTTGTAGGTTCTAATGTGGCTCCCTATGTTCTGACTGCAGTTCTATAGGTCCGAACTTAAGGTTCTACTGTTGCGTCATGTGTTCTCTGGTTGAAGGTTCTATTGTGGTTCTATCGGATCAGGTTGAAGGGTCTATTGTGACTCCATGTGTTGCTATTGAAGGTTCTAGTTGAAGGTTCTAGGTATCTGCTGCTTCCGTCGCGGTGCATTAACAGCTGATATTTCACGAGCATGTCTCTGTAATTTCAAAAAAAATATTTACCGTGGCTCTCAGATCAACATTTTTATCCTCTATAAAGTGGACACCAATCCGTTTTAACGTGTTTTCTCCTGCCCGGTAACGGTACTGGTACCGGGTTGATAACGGTGAAAGGTGTGTCCGCACCCACTGACGGGAGGCTATCTCCGGCTAACGCTAATCACACCCGGTTTTTAACGTAAACTTAACCCCAAAACCCGGTAAGTCGGCGGATCTTGTTTACTAAACGGCTTAGGAGGTGGTGGTTCTGTGGAGGCGAGGCGGATTAAAGTCGCTGACAGTTTGTAGAAATCTGTCAGCGGAGCGAAAACAGCACAAAGGTCCAGTTAGCATGTTAGCCTGATCCGATCAGCTGGCCTGTTAGCATACCGGCTAACAGCTACAACAATAACCCACACGGAGCAGCTTTACCTTTGAACAAATAATCGTATTCGTCATCTCTGGTGCCCATCGTCTTATTGGAAGCAGAATAATCCCAGATTGCGTGAGTTTGGAGGGGAGAAACGCAAATCTGATGATTTAATCTTCCAACGGGAATCTGTTTGGAAGTCTACTTTCTTCTTCTTTCTCTGCAGCGGTAGCCTAACGGCGACACAGTCATACAAGCGGCGACACCCAGCGGCCTAAAAGCGAATTACTTAATATTTGTTTAATCCTGGTAAAATAGTGGGTGGAGTTGTTACTATCATCCTATAACCATGTAATTACAATGCTAACTGACGCCACAATAACTTATGAAATCTTTCACTTTTTAAAAAGTAAATCATGCGTTTCTCTTCACCTTCAGAAAATTAAAGTATGCATCCATCCATCCATCCATCCATCCATCCATCCATCCATCCATCCATCATCTTCATCCTGTGCAGGGTCACAGGGTGCTGGAGCCAATCGTTCTCAACCTGCTGCTGCTCTGCTAAACCTGCTGATGCTACTATGTATTGATCCAGCTGCTACTGCACTGCTAAACCTTCTTTCACTCTGCTAAAACGCCTACTGCCCTGCTAGACCTGCTGCTGCTGCTCTGCTTAATCTGACCCGACTTCATCCTCTTGATTTGAGATGCCGACTGCCTGCACAAAGGTTAACGTGTATACTCATGCTCTCCATGCACTGCTCTTAGTCCTTAGCTAAAGTTTCATGGAGTGATCATCAACATAATCACTCCATGAGAGAAGGTGAAGAGGTTTCATCGACTACTTGTTTTTGAATAGTTTCTCCTGCTTGTCATAGTTGACTTTGGTTTCCAAGAGTTTTTCAGGTGAGGATGAAGTGGCCGGATCACATTCTGTCCTACTGCGGCATGTTTACAATTGTGTTCTCATGTGATGAGTGTGACTGGAGATAGAAACGTTAACAGCAGGAAGTCCAGAGGTCTCAGTCCTACCCAAGAAAAGGGTGCGTCTCATAACCAGGACTGTCAATAACTATCTCGTCTTCTTTTTATGCTCAGCCCTCAATTATATGTATAAAAAACATTGACCCCTGCACAACAGTTTTAAAGTCCTTTATATGAAGCCATCGAAAATGGAACCAAAGCACTGGCCTCTGGAACTCAAATTTTATTTCTTGACGTAATCATTAAGGAATTTCCTCCATTTTCTTTTCTGCAAACAGAAAATGAGAGAAATCGTTAACATCATCAGGTGTGAAACCAGCAGATGTGTTTTTCTTCCTTTAAAATTACATTTTTACAGCAGGTGTTTTTAGATTTCCTGTTCTTCGGGTCCTCCAGTGACTCGTAGGCGTCTTCTGGTAGCTCGGCAGGTTTGTGAGGAACCTCTGCATACGTCCCATCTCCCTGCTGAGCCAGACTCGCTCTGGACCTCTCAGCGGACTGGTACAGTGGGTTGGACTGGGACATTTGCAGCAGCTCCGACCTGGAGCCGCTCGGCCTCGGGTCGTGGAGGGAGTAGGTGTGACAGCTGACGATCTTTGGAGGAGTGAAGGAGGAGGTGGGGCTGCTGAGGCGGTCGGAGTCATTCTCCTCCTCGTCCTCAGTCAGAGAGCTGTTGTTCAGCGATCGTGGAGATATGCTCATGTTCTCCACCTGCTCAGACTCTTCAGCTCCCTGTGGACTCCAGTCAGCAGGATGATCGGAGGATTTGGGCTTTGGCAGGGGATTCATGTTTCCTCCGAGTCTCTCCACTCCGCCTGAGTCATTCTGAGCATCAGAGGAAGTGGTGTCAGGTGAAGATCCACTTAAGGAGAAAGCCAGAGAAAGACTTCGCTTTGGTACCGGAGGGAGTTCCTGAGAGACCGAAGGATGACAAATTAACATTGTTACCTGTTGTGGATTTTTGAAAGGTTCTGTTGACCTGATTCAATTTGATCTTTCTTATTTCACTTCCAGCCATGTAGGTTTTAAACCGCTTTATCTATCCAAGATGCTGCAACCAATCCCAGCAAGTGATGAGTGAAGGCAGGTTCACCTGGACATGTGAGCATTCCATCACAGCACAAACACAACACCACTGTTTGGACTGTCGGTGGAAACATGGAAATTCTGGCAAAAAAAAAAAAACAACCTGCGTGTGGGTTGCCACATGCAAATTGCACACAGATTAGCCTGGCTTGGATTACAACCCAATGCTTCCTTCCTGCTGTGAGGCGAAAGCTCTCGCCACGTTACCACCGTGCTCCCGATAAACACAAACATATGGAAATGCAAAAACCATACGTGCAACAGTTTTGACAGTCAAATAAAGATATTTATACCACATGTTTTTTAATTGTTACCCATTAGTCCCAGCAGCTGTTAACAGGAGAATCTGATGCTGAGAAAAACATCGGGGAGTGGGACATTTGACTGAAATACAGCTGATGCATTAACCAAACCAAAAAAAAAACAAGTTATTGCCTCAAGTAAAAACGCATGTTTTTGGGTTATTTTGTTGGGTTATTTTGCGTTTCAGGAAAGTTTCCTCTTTACACAGCAATGTTTTGAGAACAATGTCTGTTTACATGGCAATGGCAGAAACACTGAAAACAATGTAATTAGCATGCTAGGCCATGCGCTAACAGTATTTTTTGTAATGAAGCTACAGACGACCAAGTTGTATTGTTATTGCGGTGAGTGTTAATTATAAAACTACCAGGTCCCAGGAGAACATGGATTGAGAGTCATGACACTCTGGATGCAAATGTTGTTATTGTCCATCTACTGAGCATGTGCAGAACAAATATTTACCACATCCATGTTGTGCATGCATGTTTGCAGCGTTTCCATTGCTACATGGAAACAGGGTCACTCTGGAATCATTTTCAAAAAATTGCTTTCTGAAAGCTTTGCGGTTTCACTTGAAAACATTGTGGTGGAAAAGGGCCTGGATCATGTGGCGTTTGAATGTGTGCGTGTTTTTGCCTTGTGATGTACGGAATAAAGTAGACCTTTAACGATGTTAGATGAAGTGTGTGCAGAATATGGATGGTTAATCTATTTTAAAACTCTGGTGTTTTCAGAGAATGTTCTGGTCTTGGTTTCTTCTGACATGGACTTTCTCTGTATTGTTTTTATCTCCTGCCTGCTCACGTTGATGTCATCTTAACTGTGGCCACTAGAGGTCTCTACAGAACTAGCATGCGAGCTGTGATGGTGACCCAGGGCTTCCTCTGTCCCTGCCTTGTCTCCAGTCTTTCAGTCTCACCTGGGACGCCACCCCTGCAGACACCGTTCCCATCAGCTTCTTGGGTTTCGAATTTGCTGGCAAAGATGGAGGAGGTCCTGCAGGAGCGCCCACCTGCTGCTGGGTCCTCTGATCCTTCTGAAGACCTTTCTGGTCCCACAGAGTTCTCAGAGCTCGTACGCTCACCCCGGATTTTTCCACCGGACTGCGATTCACCACATCGTACAGCTCGTCTGCATTTGTCTGAACGTAGCCAACACAGTTAATATCATCAGTAATAAACACATTCAATTCAGCCGTTTCATAGATTTTTTTGGTTGAAGGTCAGACTTGCACCAGCTGGAACCAAATGATGAGACTTTGGTGACTTTCAAATTATGTCATAATCATGTGAACAACGATGTACGGAGACAGACACCAGAAGGAACTAGCATTTAGAAAAGAACCTGCTAAAGACTTTCAGGCTTTAACATGTGATAATTATTCCTTCACACTAGTGGTGCACCAATAGGTCTACAAACCTTTAGCTATTTGCCAATACCGAGTACCGATACGAGTACTTGTTAAATGCTATAAAGTCCAATTCATACTTCACACACAAACAAGATGTACTATTCGTACTATACGTAGCCGAGAAGCACCTCCACAGCTTCTGAGTCGACTCTACACACACTTCCAACACTGTACTACCGCATCTATAGTATGTACAGGCATTGTGGAGCACCGTGCTCTAGTCTACCTTCTGCTGATGTTGCTCATGGATGACATTGTGTAATACTCGCTGTGAAGGTAAAAAAAAAACAAATCTATTGATTTCTTTGAAATTTTCACCTCTCGTTTGGTGGTTCTGCCAGACTAGAGCCTCTTTTCCCCCACTTATTATCACACAGGCTGTCTCTTTCTGGTCCCTCCGTTTGCAGCTGTGGTCATAATAACAATGACCACAAGGTCACAATAGGCTACTAAAAAATTATTTCAACAACCTACATCAATTAGTCATTGTTTTCACGTTCTTGCTCGTCTCCTCCAGTTCATCTCTTGGGAATAACAGCCTAACTGCCCATGATGACGGTGAAACAGGAGAAGCTCCAGCAACCTGCCGGCCTCCAGATCTAAATGGTCCCACCTGGTGGCAGCTGGAGGTCAGGTACTCTCCGAAGGGCTGGATGGGGCTGATCTTGTAGTGCTCAATCAGCTGGCTGATGCTGCCGTGCGTCTGATCGTCCCCCGATACAACAAAGAGTCCGTCCTGGTTCTGTGTTATGACAAAGTGACGACACCTGTCCAGGCCTCTTCAACAGAATGAGAGAGATGACAGCTGGAGAACATCCGATAAGTCAAAAACACAGGACACACACATTCACACACACACCCACATACTGATGTACAATTTAAAGTCACCAGATAGCCTCCCATTTTTCTGGCCTGTGGGAGGAACCAGATATCCCATTGCAACTGTTCAAACTGCAACGACCACAAGAGGGCGACATAAATTAGACCCATTTGCTTTTCAAAAGAAAATCTAAAACTTTTGATGCATTATGGGTGTTGGTTTACACGACAGCAAGTCTTGGACCCTTTAAAAATTTAACTTTTTGAAAATAACTCTCAAAATAGAACTTTTCGAAAATGCTTCGCTTCCATCTGCATGGAAATTTTGGATAATGTAACTTTTCTGAAATGCTGCTCCTTCACATGCGCACCACGTCCCCGGCAACTAGTTGTTCTGCACAAGCTCAGTCGATGGACAATAACAACGTTTGCCTCGAGAATGTCGTGACTCCCAGTTTATATTCTCCTGGGACTTGGTAGTTTTTTTATTGACAGTCACTGTGATAAGAATCTAATTTGGTCGTCTGTCCACTAGAATGTTCGTGTACTGGCATTATTAATGTTTATAGGATATTGATCTCTGTGTGCTTCTGTCTGTAGTTTCATCGTCATGGAAACGAGCCCTAAATCTCAGCATATCTCAGCAAGGCTAACCAGGTTTAAGAAAATAAAGTAAGAAACTTGTTATTCAATGGTGATAATAATAAACATGTCATTATCATCATCATATATTAATATTTATTCAACTCAAGCTACTTGATTTGACCTCCAAAGGCGTGTACATTAAATTTAACAAAAACGTATTTTAAAAACCAGCCGAGCTGACTGAAGCTGAAGCGGTTTGAGTTTTGTCACCTGTAGGACAGAATGTATCCGATGGTTCTATCACTGAGACGAATGAGGAACGTTCCCAAATCTTTGTCTTTCAGCAGATCTTCTGCGTCCCTGTAGCAAACAGCCGAACAAGGTCAAATGAAATATACATATCAGAGAGACAATTACACAGAAAGGTGAAATAAAGAAACGTGTGAAAAAACATGACTCCTGCATACATGTGTTGTTGGTCCTTCTCATTTTTAGTTAAATATGAGCTTTGTTTTAGTGATCTTATCTAGAAATCTATTAAGTGAAATAACGTGATCCATTTCACATCAAAACTGTTCTTAATCACACAAAATCGATTTAGGTCCTATTTGGAATGCACTGCGGCACTTTAAATATGTTATTTTCTTTTTATAAGATAATGAACCTCAATAAATTTGTAACCTCATAATAATCTAAACTCATATTTATGCATATATACAGTGAATTCCATTGATGTAACTGTGACTTATCTCAAACTGTAGGTTTCTTTGATCTGTATGCACTCGTTTAACTGATGAACTCTGAGTAAGTGGAAGTGAACTGTTTTTCTTTTCTTTCCTCTGTCCCCTGTCTTCCCCGGTCCTCAGTCCTCTGTCTTCCCCTGTCCTTTCCCTCACCCTGCTGTCGATCCTGCCTATCTCCTTGATAGTGTAGTTGTTGTGATCCCAGTGTTCCATTTAAATGTGAGGTTATTGTTTTTATGATACCTCTGTTCCTTGCCATGTATATCACCCTCTTGTATATTGTTTTGTGACTCGCCTTGTCTTATTGTTACGGGTAAAATTTTTCACATATAAACATGTCTAAGGACAACATATAGAAATTAGCCTATGGCTATAATCTGACATGTTTACATATGTAATATGTTCATTAATATGTACTGTCCCTATTTAAATAAATAAATGAATAAATAAGAATAAACACAAAAAAGGAAACACAGAATTTCCAACTTTTAGCGATAGCGACTTTTAGCGTTTAAAAGCGATAAGAACAAGCAAACATAAATGTACATTTCATCTATCACTACAGGTCCTGGTTAGTGACTCCAGCACACTGAGATTAACAGAAAGCAGATGGAGATGAGATGAAATGTCCAGTGAAGGCAAGTTTTCTCACTTTCTGGCAGTAAAGCCTTGAAACCATCCGGGGAAGTTCCCATCGTCCAGGGCGAGTGAGGCCTGAGTGTCTGTGAACCAACGGAGGACTAGCTTCTTGAGGCCTCCCTCCACCTCCTCCAGGAGCTGCTTGGAGCTGCTCGTCCTGTCCATGCTGCTCGGAATGAGGTGAGTTGAGCTGCACCCTGCAGGAAAGAGAACCACACTCATTTGACTATCTGCCGCAAATGGAACTATTGTTTCACCCCGTCATGTTTCATTTCACTATCTCTGTTCCTCCTGCAGATTACAGTCAGGACAGAACTCCCGCTGTGACAGGAGAATGTAACTGAGGTCAGGATTCAAACCTGAGTCCCCAGAATGGTGCTACACTATTAGACCAAATGAAAAACATCCTGCTCTGTCTGTCTGTCTGTCTGTCTGTCTGTCTGTCTGTCTGTCTGCCTGCCTGCCTGCCTGTCTGTCTGTCTGTCTATCTGTCTGCCTGCCTGCCTGCCTGCCTGCCTGTCTGTCTGTCTGTCTGTCTGTCTGTCTGTCTGTCTGTCTGTCTGTCTGCCTGTCCATCCGTCTATCCATCCAGGCATCTATCTGTGCCTTCAGAATCAGCACCCTGGACAGTGATTGATCACCAGTGATGTGCAAGTTAGTCGAAATTAGCAGTGGATTAAAGTTAGTCCTTACTTATAAAACATTTGTTATTTTACCAGGTACTACACATAAAAGGTGAGTACTTACATGGTAAGGTAACTGTTGTGTAGCTTTCAATTGTTTACCAGAGTTTGGCTTTTCTTCATAGCTATGTTATAGTAGTTTGGCAGTGAGTCACACCTTAAGATAAGTTCCATCACTAACTTGGTGGAAAATGCTCCATAGTCTTAAAAGTAATTTGTAAGCTGACATGCAAACAGCAGCGGAATGCTGTGCTTTAGAGAAGTGCAAGTTTATGAAATGCTGCTAATGTTAATTACAGGTAGCCTGGATGCAGATTGATGTTACTTAAAAGAGAACCATCCCTCATGTTGCTATGAAGAGGACTTAAGAATCAAAGATGTGCTTGGTCTTCAATAGGAGTTAACTGAAATAGCAACAAAACTGGAAATATGCTAACTGTACAGAGAGAGACAGTGGCAGCTCTAAGTGGCAACACATAAGTTATTTTCTAAAGTAGTAGTATTACTGTAATTTATTAATTTTATTATGTGTAATTGGAGTTTCAAAAGATGTATATTAAGTGAGAATAATACAAGTGAACAATCAGGTTTGATGTCTTCACCAGACATGAGCAAATTTTGGTCCGAGTACTATAAATACGCCGTGGCCTGTGTGCCAATGCAAATAAAAAATAAAACAAAAATAAAAAAATGATGATGATGGTCATTTTAAGTAGATTTCAACCAGATATAAGTTGAAATTACTCCACCTCACAGTGCAACATGTTAGAAAACATGTTGCTTGTTAAATGAATGTTGATTGACATTGAAATTAAAAAAAATTAGCCCTTCTCATCATCTGCCATAATAATAATTATCTTGTGGCAGAAATGTTCAGTGACAGTTTGGCCCGATGGAAATTAGCTTTTTTTTTTTTTTTTTTTTTCGGCCCTC
>OMNM01038308.1:0-11944 GCA_900302745.1 Parablennius parvicornis | reverse complement strand
CATCAGCTTTTCTTTTTTTTTTTTTTTTTTTTTGCCTCCTCGTCCTCTTCTTTCCTGACTTCCCGTCTTTGACAGGCCAGCTGCTGTCAGTCAAAAACTCCTGCACCGCTGAAGGAGACATGCAGCACAAAT
The DNA here is from genome assembly GCA_900302745.1 of Parablennius parvicornis. Taxonomy (NCBI): domain Eukaryota; kingdom Metazoa; phylum Chordata; class Actinopteri; order Blenniiformes; family Blenniidae; genus Parablennius; species Parablennius parvicornis. Next base: position 11,812 of record OMNM01038308.1, on the reverse strand, counting down.
GGAGGAAATGCATGGAAGTCGTGGTGGCATCTGCGCTCTCCATGAAAAATATTGTGGAGAGAGGGCATCCTTTTTATATATTTATTCTTTTTCTTTTGGGGGCGGGGGGGAGCAACATACTGAAATAGGAAGGAAATGTTGAATGATATTCAAAAGATAATGATGATGAGGAAGATGCTGGGAACAGAAGAGCGGGAAGATTGAAGGATACAAAGACAGTGAGAGGAGGGCTGATGAAAGGGAAGGGGTGAAGTGATTGATTTTTTTCTTGTCTTTTTTTTGCGCTCTCTGGTGCCTTTGGTATCTGTGTAACCACGCCGTCGCACTTATCCGGCCTATCTGATTTAACTGCGCGAGCGATAAAAAGAGGAGCGCGAGGGATATGCATACAGAGATGGAGGTTCAGGAAAAGAGGGCAGACAAAGTGCAACAGATTGAGAGCAACGGAAACAAAGCAGAGCGGAGGCATCGGGACGAGTGTACAAATGAGAAAGTGGAGAAAAATCAGCCTCTTTCAGCAGGTGCGGTCAAGGACGCACGAGAGCTTAATGCTTCAAGAAAAGTGGAAGCAAGGGGAGGGGGGAGGGCACAGAGAGTGAAATGAAGTCAAGAGATGTGCGCGTCATGACAAGGTTTTTGAACCACATGTCTCTTTGCACGCTGCGCTTGACTCCAGCCTGCACTCTCACCCTGTGTGCTTGTTAGAGAGAGGAGCCGAATTGAAAAGGCAGACTATCTGGTTGTGGGGGAAGATGGAAGGAGGGGGTAACGGGAGCTGGGAGAAGAGGGCAAACATGCATTTTGACACGGTTAACGGCTCACACGAGGGCTTACAGCTGCACATCAGTCCGGGAACTTCTAGCATTGCACTGCAGAGGAGGGAGTTCTCACAGTACATAGTGTTTAACCTTATTTCACTTTTACTGATACACAGTCCTCATTTAGCTTTTCAGCCTGTGCTCACACTCTGCGTTTGGTTCCTTGGCTCACGCCTGAGCAGAAAAAGAAATATTGCCTTTTTTTTTTTCTGGTATGTTATGTGATGAAACTTCTGTAACTTCCACAACTATGCAGTGTGTTTCTGGGAATACTGTGGTGCTATTTTTACCATCCGAGAGCAGAGCTCACGGTTGCTTATACAAAGTTTAAAGAACTATCAGGAGTTGCTATCTAAACAGCAGGGAGAGAGCTGCTTTGGCACCTTGACATCCTGTGTTTTTCCCGTTTAGACGTGTTTGGCTCTCGCTGTGTTCAGACTTCACAGAGTTTGTTTGAGAGTTTGTCCCGGTCGGCTCATCTGGGTTTCACCAGGGACACTTATGAACTACACCAAGGCATAGAAATACATGTCAAATACTCCAGTCGGTTATTTCATTTTCAGGTAAAAACACATTTACGTATCAGATCCAGCATCGTAATTTATCTTTAATTATTTATTGAAAACTCTCAACTCAACCTGATCAGATGTGTTTGAGCATAAGTTTTTGTTGTCAATAAAAGTTGTGAAAAAAAATGTCATTAAGTTAGTTGCCGCACTCTTCATCTTAAAAGGTCAAATCACTTTATTGAGGGTGCTATTTTTGCTCGTTTATGGTACTTAGTATCCTTGTACCTGAAGATGTGATCTTCTGCTGTATTTTATCTTTTACATTTTGACTATGGAAATCTGTACTATCTCACTTTAACTATTATATTCTGTTTGAATCAGTTTTATTTGTTTTAAATCTAATGACGTGATGTGTGCTGCGAACCTCTTTGCTATTTCATCCTTGTAAAAAACATCTTGATCTCAGTGGGTTTTAATTTTCTGGTTAAATAAAGGTTAAGAGAAACCTGCTGAGAATGAACACTCAATTGCAGCGGCGATCCATCTCTAGGCCAAAACACAACACATTTCTTTATGATTCCGTTTTTTTTTTTGTAGTTTATTTGCTTAAACCAGGCATGCCAAACATATGACCCAATGCCCCTTGCCAGGAGGTAGGTTCAATTCAGTCTGTGAAACGAGCTTTTTACAAACCAAGTAAAGTACCATATAGATCTGATTATAACACAGCTTGTTTTTTGTTTTTCTTTCACGGAAATGGTTTTGAATAAGTCTTATATTCAGGCTCTTATATACAGCTCCTTTAGGAATAAGAGGAATGATCCTCGGAAACATGACCGACCTGTCAAGTATCGTGTGCACTGAACGAACAATGACTTGGTGATCATACTGGAAGGATGAAGCTATACTGTAGGCGCTGGATGTTTGCCGTTTAAAGAATAAAGAAAGCTTACTTTATCAATCTCCTTGAGGAAATTCCTCCTCTGCGTTTAACCCATGCAATCATTACCTTTGCATGTCAGGAGCAGGGTGAGGCCCGCATTGGGAACCTGCCAGCTGTGGGATTCAAACTTGTGAACTTCCGATCCCAAGCCCAGCTTTACCCTCGAGGCCACCGCTGCCACAAAGACTTTAAAATGCTGCATCCTAAATGCGTCTAATGACTCACGATCAAGACCTGGAGCAAGAGAACGATGATAGCTGGAGTGAAACCAGCGAGGCAAGGACATCTGTGCAAGGAACAAAATGAAAACAATATAGACGATATAAAACTTAGTGAGGAGAACATTCCAGCAAAATTGCACTGTTGAATGTTAAAACAAGAAAAAAGATGTAATTTCACATTTGGACCAGTAATAAGCAATTAGTAGCAGATTTTAAATTGAGGTAATTTCTCTTCCTGACTTTTAAATAAGGGAAAAAACTATTTTATTGAGTTTTAGTTAATGTACTAAAATCAGTGGGATACTGACTTAAACTGAGAGTGACCTTTATGTGTAACAGATTCATACAGTGCCATGCCTTTTCCACTCGTTCCTTATTTTTAGTGTACATTTCCCAAAATGTGTCTTTTTTTAATGCTTGCCTGTATTCAAACTAAAATTGAAACATTCCTTCGTGTTTACCTGTGGGGACAAATTTGCTCTGTACTTTTATACACTCCCAATCCATCCACGGAGTAACCACAGTGCTTTCACAACCTCTCACACAGCCGGTTGCTTATTTCATTATTTCACTTCTGCCTCTTCACTTTGTATTTGCTGTCAGGCTGCGCCTCACACGCAAATGTTTGACATTCATAGCCCCTCCAGTGGCATGAAGGGCTCTCCATTTCCTGATACGCTTTTAATGGAAACATCTGCAGGAAGTGTTGAGTTATATTGACGTTGCAAAGTGAAACTGATTGCAAATAACAAGTGATGAAATGAAAACATGAACCTCTGTGTGGAGAGATAGAGCGACAGGCTTGACACGACTCGACCCTATTGATGACATTGTTGTATCGGTATTCACTTGTCCTCGGAAAACTTACTGAATCCAACTCCAGGTCTGAATCAAATCTTAACCAGAAGTTCAACCCTAATACTCGTTTCATGACATTCATTAAAATTTCTTAACTTTTGCTGGAAGCGACCAAGATGTTTCCTCCACAGTGGGACAGTGTGCAAGAGTGGAAGCTACAAATAAAACATCCTTGACTAATTATGTAGTCATTCACTATAATTTAATAATTTCTTACCTGTGCGCATTTTCCTCCGCCATTTCCCCCAACATCGCTTGCCAAATACATTATGGGTAATTTGTCCTCCCAAGTCTAAACAGGTCTGGTGTCGATACATCCTCGATAAAGTGGGCGGGTATTACATGTGTCCTCGGTGAGAAAAATTCTAAGAATTGGAATAGCGTTCCACCAAATCACATTTTTTCACTTTTGATCCAATCCCGATACCTGAATTTGGATATCTGCCGATGCCGATACTATTCCGATATCAGATCTCTGGTTGCTTTAATATTTCTATTATCAATATTGTTGATTTTATATATGGCTGTCATAAACTCCTCTCTACAGGAAAGTACGAAATGTGTGAATGTATGTACATCTGATCCCAAAAGACAACTTGATGTAAGTATAAGGTCATAAAAGGAAGCGGTACAAACATTTTTTGTTCAATTTGGACAATGTGGGGGTCTGCGTGATGTCATCATCTCATAATGAACTTGTTATATCGTTAAAACTTCTGAATTACTTTATTAATCTCTGGGGATTTTTTTATGACAACTCAGCACAAACAGCAATGTTTACAGCACTAACCCAACTCAAACCATTTGGACTATTTTCACTGAGTTTTGAGTGGAGTAGTAGGATGCAGCTTCACGGAGGTCTGAAGCGGAGGAGCGTACTCAGTGCTGTTCTCCTCAGCGAGCTGGCACATTAAAACAGTGACGCCTGGGTGCAGAGCGGCCACCTCTCTGTATAATGGCTTTGCAAACGTTGCACCTTGCCGTGTTGCTTGAGCGTAAAATACGTGAAAACAGCGCACTAAAGTCTGATAGCTACATTTTCCTGTTAGCATGCTGGATGGCTGGCTGCAAACTGTGGAATGGATTTCTGGACTCATTACTTCGCATCTCATTGAGACCCACCTCCGTTCAGGAAATCCCATCCACATTTTGCCGCGAGTAGAGCAGCTGGCAAGGAATCCCTTGTTGAGTCATTTGAACTGACCGTAAACACAGACGAGGCTCGCCACTGTAATGCTGAAAAATATTGTGTCATTTTTGAGGACCTTAGCATACATAACATTTTGGTAAACTTTGAATACTCTTCAGGCCCAGCGAAAATTTCGATAATTTGCTGGAGTTACAAATGTGACTTGCGAAATGGCTTAACGGCACCACCTGCAAAATTGGGAAAAGGTAGCTCCAGAATCTCGTTTCACCGAAAGTTACGAAAATTGGCACACATACAGTATGTAACAGGCTAAGCATATGGGCTAATGTTAGCATCTGTGCTAATTAGCATACGGGTTAACATTAGCATCCGTGTTAATTAGCATAGAAGATCAAAGCAGATCAAAGCAGATCAAAGCAGGAGAAACTCCTAAACTCCATGACAACAGACACAGATCTCCTCTGATCTGCTTTGAGGTCATCACTGGAAGAACAGAAAGTCCCAGCCCTCTAAACACTTGAGTTCTTTGCTAGTCAACAAAAGAAATTGTCAAAATGCCCATACTACTTCTTGGTTACTGTCTTGGTACAGTCATCACGAGGACTATCAGTACTATCTTCATTCATTTTCATGAGAAACAAGGTTTGGACCCCACTGGAGAAAGGACAGCACAGGCCACTGTCAGAGATGAAATGAGGTGTGCCGCCATCAACCCCAACAGAGACAAGACTGCGCAGGCCAACATCAACCCAGATGCAGAAGAGACTGGTCAGGCTACCATCAACCCAGGCAGAGACAATACTGGGCAGGCCACCATCAACCCAGACGGAGACCAGACTGGTCAGGCCACCGTCAACCCAGACGGAGACCAGACTGGTCAGGCCACCATCAACATAGACGGAGACCAGACTGGTCAGGCCACCATCAACCCAGATGCAGAAGAGACTGGTCAGGCTACCATCAACCCAGGCAGAGACAATACTGGGCAGGCTACCATCAACCCAGGCAGAGACCAGACCGGTCAGGCCGCCATCAACCCAGATGGAGACCAGACTAGTCGGGCCGCCATTAACCCAGACGGAGACCAGACCGGTCAGGCCGCCATCAACCCAGATGGAAACCAAACCGGTCAGGCCACCATCAACCCAGATGGAGGTGGGACTGGGCGAGCCACCGTCAATAGAGATGAGACTGGTCAGGCCGTTGTCACCGCTGACAGAGTTGAGACGAGGCGGAGACAAGAGGAGCATGTTGCCGTGGAACCCAACAGTAATAGGAACGCTTCCGCCAGAGATCTTGTCCCTCTCATCTTGGGCAGGGGAGATAATGAAATTCGTCAAACCCTGCCACCACGTAGATACTGGATGATTGAGCCAGTATTCGGCCCACGTGGAGATAGGAGGAGGCAGGTGTTTCGTTTTCTCTTTCATATATAGAATGGTGAGATCAACCGGGTAAATTAGTTGGCTAAGCGGAGACTCCATTTTTAAAAAATAACATCTGAGGACTTTTTTAAAAAAAACAAAAAAAACTTTTATCCAGTTTAAAACCTTTTTAGAATAAAGCCCATGTAACCCTTTTTATAATAAAACCCGATTAATCTGTCGTCCGGCCTCTTTGATTTTTAACTTGGTAATCACCGCCTGATTGTTTTATTAAGCAACTATAAAGAATTTTTTTAAGCTTTTAAAACATCCCCTTTTTGCATAAAGATACTAACTTAATTTTTTTTATTGATGATTTCACAAGAGTTGAAATGTATAATGAACACTAAAGAAAGCTCATATTCAGCCGATCAAACATGCTGTAAATTATCACTGTAACGTGGCTCTAAAAAGAGTATTTATATTCAAAACATATTCCATTACCTTCCTAAAGTATTTAGCTTTACCACAATTAAGTGTGAGGCATATCTTGTACAGTCATTGTCATGATGAGCTGCTGGGTCACAGCATCTTCAGTTAAGCAATACTGAATTGTTGAACAGTGTTGCTAACACTTCAGGGAGTAGCGAACAGCATTATGTTCAGATTATTATTCAAAAATGTAAAAAAAAAAAAAAAATATATATATATATTTTTTTTTTTAATTATTTTTTTAATGAATGTTCCACTAGTCTTCAAGAGCAGAGCTTTTAAATACTCCAGTCTTCTTGTAACACAGTTTGGTTTAACTGGATGATATTTCTGATGCCTACCAGCAAGGGGCAGTTATTATTTCATTTTCACACCAACTCTGGACCTGTTTACATGGAAACAGAAGAAACATTGAAACCAGTAGATTTCATTTCAGGCCACAAGTTGGCCTTGTTGGTTGTTTTTGTAAAAAAAGCCACATCCACATGTGAGTAGAGAACAGTACACTATGAATATTTACAATGAGAGTACTTGGACATTTGTATGGACAACAAAGTTGGATTGTTATTACGGACAACTTTTAACTATAAAACTACCAAGTCCCAGGAGAATATGGACGAGGAGTCATGACACTCTGGAGGCAAACACATTTGTTATTGTCCATCTACTCAGAATGTGCAGAGGAACTATTTATTACAGCCCTGGTGCGCATGCACAGCAGCAGCATTCCAGAGAAGTTTCCCCCATTTCTATGGAGACAGAAGCTTTATCTAAAAATTGCATTTTCAGCTTTTTTGAAAAGTTCCAACTTGGGAGCCATTTTCAAATAGTTGCATTTTTAAGGGGCTCCATACACTGGTGTTGTGGAAACGAACACCAAAACCGCATTGAAAGTTTTTCGTTTCACCTGAAAATGTTGTTGTGTAAACAAGGTCCAATTGCACACATCTGAAATGCCCATAGAGGCAGATGTTTCTCTTTTACGTTGGATAAAGTCTTTCTTTTTTACTTTAAATAAAGCAATATTACAGTCTTCTGCAAAAGCTGAAAAAACTAAAACATCCCAACAGCTCAATGAATTACAGTAAACAATAGGATTGATTGTGATCGTGACGTTGTCAGGAGATGAAGATGAAGATAATGGACCCCCAGCCGGCCATTGGCTGAAATGAACAGCCTTTTATCAGTTGTTACAGAATAAGCAAGCAAAAACAAATTGAGGAATCTTTAAAAAAAAAAAAAGAAAAAAGAAAAAAAAAGAAAAAAAACGGTGACAAGGCTTGAGTCATTGGCAAACAAAAACAAACAGAGACTGACACGAAGTGCGACAGACTGAAATACGCTCGAAGACAAATTTGGCACAATGAGAGCACATTAGGGTGAAAGCTTCATCAAGACACAGAGATGTGACACATAAAAGAGGCACGCAGAGGCCGGACAGAAAAGACAGTGAGACACCTACGTTACATTTTTAAAAACAAATTTGACAAAGTTCTTAAATAGACTGGGCAACATGCTCAACATGCTGAAGAACAAAACAAAACTCAGCAGAATTCAGTTCAAGTTCAATCTGAAAGGCCTCGACAATGGAAATAGAAATGACTCCCAAATTAATGAATTAAAAGACACTGATTTGAATAGTGAAAGATAAATGATTCACGTGTGCAAACTGAACCCAAAGAACTAAATTAAATAAGCAAGACTTGTCTCGACTCCTAACAACCGTGGACTGTTCTGTTATTTTTATCTTTTCCATCCTCTGCAAAAAAAAAAAAAAATGGTACAAAGGGTCAAAGAAGTGTTGCGTAAGCATGCACAAAAAACACGTTTATCACTCCAATATGATCAAAAACTAAGTGTAGTGTGAATGACTGTTGAACTCTTTGATTAATAGCTTTAACACAGAGGTATACAACTCAGTTCTGCCACACAAACAAACTTTTTAATTTTGACTGAGCCAGATCAGTAAAATGAGAGAATTATAACTCCTGCAGAAACATAGTGAATTATGAGAAAGGCTTTATTTAATTACATATCTTCAGACAAAAAAAAAAATCTGAAAGTTAAAATCTCCTAATTATGCTTTTTTTTTTTTTAATCTCATGCCTCCCAGTACAAAACATTTTGAAATCTCTCTTGTTCTCTGTGATCACTGAAGACAGTTTTGGCATGAGAGCCGTATGTTTGATATCACTGCTCTAACATGATTACTAACTTGTGACATTACAGATTTTACAGAGAAAAGTTATATTTTTTTAATGCTTTGTGTCCAGTGGCACCATACAGAGTGGCAAATCCCTCAACAGGCACCGGTTTGGAAGTTTGGGCTACTTTACTAAGACATCTAAGGTGGAAACAAGACATTGTTGCATCATTGCTAACGGGAGACTGTCAAGACACTCCAGTCTCTGCTGGGTCTGCCCTCAAGAATAATTAAAAAAAAAAAAAAAAAAAATCTCTCAGGCAGAGAAGATTATCACAGTATGTCACAGATTCAAAAATACCTTGTGTCAGTATTATCTGCAATGATCCGTTTCAATGTGTTCCGTCTGTTTCCGAGCACTAATGCTGACGAGTTTCGCTCTGGAGTTGGTTTATCAGGTCAAGTGACGGCTGGGGTCGGGTCTAATTATGTCTCATGCTCGTTTGGATTGGTGGGATTTGGCCCAATCAGCATGCGAGCTCCCGTGTGTCAGTGATTAATTACCCGTGTTCTCCGCTGAGCTAACCAGCTTAATCAACTCCTCATAAAGGAGCTTTTCCATTAGCTTGCCAGGGCCAAAGGTGATGCTCAATTGACTCCCCTTCCTCATTGTCTTACTGGGGCTCGCTCTTTTGGAGGAGCCTCTTTGTGTTAGTGTTTCTTTGTGTGTGTGTGTGCATGTGCGTGTGTGCGTGCGTGCTTGCGTATGTGTGTGTAGCGAACAGGTCCATCCTCTCAACTCTTCCTCTCATGCTATCGACACGTTTCACATCTCTTTGTGCCGGTGGCTCTGCAGGCTTGATTTCATCCGTTTGGTCTCTGTTGTCGTCCCTGCCACTCTGTGTTACGACCGGGCTTTGGGCTTGACTGACATCATGTGAGCGGCGTCGGAGCGTCAGATGTAGCGGTGTGAGATCGAATCAGACAATTAATTGTATCTTCTCAGTGGTGATAGCGATGTCGTGGTGAAGAAAGCCGGAGGCAAACTCCTTTCTCTCGTGCAATTTCAGAGGAGCCTCCATGTGTGCTTGTGAGTTTGCCGGGCATCGCGTGTCCTTTGGCGTGTGGATGTATGTGTGTGTGTGTGTGTGTGTGTGTGTGTGTGTGTTTGTATGAGAACGAAACGTGTTTGTGAGACAAGGAGATTAATTTGTTCTAATTAGACATTCAGCTGATGATTATATTTCAGTAGCTTGTGGTGCAGAATTGAATACATGATGAAGCATTTTGGAGGAGATAATAGAAACCCTCTGGTGATTTAATGGCTTCTGATGGCAGAACGCTGGTTGTGGCTTCAGCACATCAGATTTACTGAAAGAAAATCTGTCAAACTGAAAAGAAAGCCTTGTGGTCACATTTTGAAAGTTGGTATTTGCAGAGCATTAGCAGCTACTCAATGTATGTAAAACACCTTTAATTGGATTTTTTTCCTTCACATTCATCAGATGCCCTGGAACAGAGATGAGAAACTTTGATCATTGTGAGGGCCACAAAAATTTCAAAAGTGACACAAAGCAAGACAAATATATATCAGAATTCTTTGATTTTGTTTATTTCTTGCTGCTGTTCTGCATTTGTAGCTTGCCCTAGTGCTGAAATGTCCTTGTTTAACATAGTTTTAATCAAATCTATAGTTTCACATTGTAGTCAGATGAGGTTCAAATGTGATTAAATTACCTTTCTCTTCACCGATATTGTATAAACTTTCTCAATGAATGAATGAACAGTACTGTTTTCCAGGGTTTCTCTCGTATTTTAGAACCTCTATATGGAGACCTCCATACAATACACCTCCAGTTGCACTCAGGAGCTGGTGTTGGTGTGAAAGCAACCACACCAACTGCATCCTTCACTCACTAGTTTGAGCTCAAATCGTACGATATAAAACATTTGTGGATAACTTCATAAACATACATCAAGAACTCTTTAGAAAAGTGATGTAAATACTGTATTTAACTACCACCTTTTTTAAAAGGACCTTCAATCATCTGTGCAACAATAAGGTAAAAAAAAAAATGTGGAAAATATATCAAAGAGCATTAAGCACTTGATAAAATTCGAGGTGATGGTGCAGAAAAGGAAGAAGGTAGTTTGATGATTCGCACAAAGTCCTCAGGGAGCGATATGGACATGACACTCTTCAGATTGACATACAGAGCATCACGGAAACATGACGCGCTGCCAGGTAGTGTTGTGCATGAAGAATCAGTGTGATAACTGATCTAACGAGCTGCAATATGTCATTTCTCATTTTGGTCTGCATCGCGAATGCCCCACTGTCCACATTAAGAAGTGTAAATACAATCTTAATCAGGGTGGGACAACGTATCACAACAGTTATTTAACCATAACTCTAAATGTGTTGAATGGACATGCATGCGTTTCATATGTTTTCCCTAAAAATGCCTTCAGTAGTACATTATTTATAGTCATGTTCACTTATATGGCTCAAATGAGGTTATCTTTGTGTACAAATGTGATAATTAATAAACTTTCAAGTCTAAACAGTGTTGCATCCTGCTTCCTCAAGTGTTTTTGTTCTTTTGTGTGTTTAGTGAAACTGTTAAAAAGAAGTGTTGATTCAACTCCATCATTTGTGTTGCTGAATTACCTTTCAGCTGACTTGAGTAAATGAAATAACAGTACAGGTGTCCTTTTCTCTGTCCCAGAATGCCTCTGGCCGCACTTGCACAGCATAATGGGAAGCAAACAAATGCAGCGCCGACTGCGGTAATTAAATAACAGCCTTTTAAAAGACCATTTGATGTTTGAAGTGAAAATAAAAACCCATCAAACTCAGTTCAGCACAAAGGGCTTTTATTCGCTGAGTGACGCCTGAATTGGTCCGCCTCCTCCGAGTCTGTCAGTAGTTGGCCAACACTGCTCTCTTAGCCAAGTATTAGCCATGCGGCTCCTGCCTTGTTCATTTCCTCAGCCAGTGATTGAGCCTGCTCGCTTCTCCCTGCTTGCAGAGGATTGTTACTAAGTGTCATATCCGTTTGATGGATCGGGATGAAGTTGACTCATTACGAACAGAATAGGAACATGTGGCCGAGCTGCTAGCTGTCACATAGGTTGTGAATATTAGATGCAGTGACTAAGAAGCAGCATAGTGTCAGTTAAAGTGATTATTTGCAATCATTGTAAACAAGACAAATGGCTGCAATGTTTACCACATCACACAGGTGCTAATGCTGCTTACTAACTGTGACGCAGACAGTATAAATGATTTTCTTTGTCGGTTTTGCCAATAT
>OMNM01038307.1:0-11181 GCA_900302745.1 Parablennius parvicornis | reverse complement strand
GGGGGGGGGGCTATGGATTTTACAGCTCTGGGGAAGAAGCTGTCTCTGAGTCTTTTGTTTGTGGATCTGATGGCCCTGTACCGTTTTCCTGATGGAAGCGGTACAAACAGTGTGTGGGGTCTGCTGCTATCCGCCTGGCCCTCTTCTGGAGTCGTGAGTTGTAAACATAGTCCAGATCGGGTAGGCGGCAGCCCACAATCCCCTGTGCGGTTCTCACCACCCGGGCTAAGTCCTTCCTGTCCTGTGCCGTGCAGCTGCCGAACCACACCGTCATACTGTGGCACAGGATGCTCTCTATTGTGGCCCTGTAGAAGTTCGTGAGCAGCTGAGGGGAGAGTCCAGTTCGCTTTAGCTGCCTGAGGAAGAAGAGCCTTTGCTGGGCCTTTTTCACCAGGTGTGAGGTGTTCACAGTCCATGAGAGGAGATGTGGATGCCCAGGAACTTCCTGATGGCTGAAGTTTACATCTGACTGCTTCCAAACCCACACAGACTGAAATACAACAGATTTTCCTTTCAAAATATTTTTGTGAAAAACTTTGCCCGAAAACTGTGGATTCTGAAGATTTGTTTCCAAAATATGTCGATAATATTCATCCTGTCCCCACTCCAACTGCACTCACTAACTGCAGTTGTGTCCATCAGTGTTGCATTATTCTCACCAAGTATTACGCAATGTCATGTAAACTAACTGTTACAACCTAACCTGCACATCCTGACCTTCCAAATAAAAGCCCCAAACTCCTTCAAAATAAAAAATTACAATGTTGATGGATTTAAGCGTTTAGCTACACTATGGGTGTGCTGGTTTTCAAAATAAAAGCCCCAAATATTTTCAAAATAAAAGTCTGTTTCTCAAAAAGTACAAGTAAAACTTTCGAAAATGTATATTTAGGGAATAGCTAGATAAGAGCTTAGTTGGCCTTTGAAGTGAAAGCCCCCAACATTTTTCAAAATAAAAGTAATTTTTTGTTAAAACCTTCAAAAATGATTATTTTATTCATATATACTTAGGCCAGAGGCCATGTTTGGGCCGACCCCGAAGGGCCAGAGGCCAGAGGCCGAGGTCCCGACCAACACTGCGTGCAGCTTTAATTATTGTTATTACCATTATTATTATTTTTCTAGTTTACAAGGTACTCAAACCCACATTTCACCCCCTAAACACGCTCAAAAAATCACCAAAATTGCAGCGCACATCAGGACGAGTGAATTATTTCAGAAAAAGTAAAACTGAACCCCTACAGTGCCGAGTTACCGAGCAACACTGCTTGCAACACTAATTGTAAAATGATATCCAATTCTCTTTTCTGCCCCTCTCAAATATATCTCAATAGAAGTTTATCCCACTCCTGAAACTGTCGATCACATATGTTTGATGTCTGGAAGGGACTGGAAGAGATACAACATTCTCTGCAGAATTATAATTTTTCTGATTTAATATGGGACCCAAAAATAAGAAAAGTTATTTAATCCTATCTCTTTATATCTTTTCAATTTTTTTGTTCAAAGGCAGAAAGTTAAGTGAAAACAATTTTGACAGGTGTGTAGGAATAGTAATCCCCTGATATCTCATCAATGCAGCTGCCCATTTCAAGTTATACCACCTCTTCACATTTCCTGAAGGTTTTTAATTAGAAAGTAGAATTTGTGTTTTTCAGACTTATATCTTAAAAAAGATCCATATTGTTCCATAATTGTACAAGAGATTGTTCTGGGCTGGATAGCTGTAACTATATACCATCAAATAAGGACATATTTTGTACTCCTCCTTTGATAAATATTCCTTAATTTCTTTGTTATGATTATTCCACTGACTGAGGTGTTCTATAAAAGTCCCGAAGAAGAGTGGGCTAATCGGACATCTCTGTCTTGTTTTCCCATTTTCATCCACGTGAAAATTGGTTTGAAACTACTCCATTAATTCAAATTCCTGAACTCAAGTTATCTTAAAAAGCCTATATTGTTCGAATCAAAGAATTATGAAATCCAAATTCCTCAAAAACTAAAGCAGAAAATGCCAATTTATGCAATCAAAAGCCTTTTCTGCATTTAACCCAACCAAGACTGCCAACAGTCTGACACCACAGAGCTAAATCAAATAGGAAGCCCACAATTTGCCTTTCAAAATAAAATTATCGCCCCAAATTTAAATGGGGTCGCACGGCCTGTAGGAATTTTATATAGAGATCAAACCAAAACCAACTTGCTCGTCTCAGTAAGACCTAAAGATCCCACAATGACACCCCTGACCTAAATCCAAAAGAAAGTCCACAATTTGCCATTCAAAATATTGAGGGCAAACATCGTATCAGCTTCAAAACGCTATTAAATGACAGAAGAGACGCTTTTGTTCAAAACATCTGTATAACATGGTGGTTACTCGAGTGGTTCGAATTATATTTGCCATAAACGCTTGCAAGGCCGAATCCCGCATCCTGCCTTCTCTTATTCAAATGCATTTGAAAACCAAATGCCACAGCCTGTAGGAATATTGTAGAGAGATCAAACCAAAATGCACTTGTTCGTATCAAGACCTAGAAGTCATGCACCGACATCACTTACTTAAATCCAAGAGGAAGTCCACAATTTGCGTTTCACAATAAGATTTCCACCCAAAAATTATGTTTGCTCTCGCACAAACACCATCTGCTCTGAGGGCAAAAGTTACATCAGCCTTAAAACATCAAAACTTCTGTGCACCTTTCTGGTTACTCAAGCAGTTTGGATTTTTGCCATCAATGCTCCCAATACCAAATCCTGCTGCCTGCCTCCTCTCATTCAAATTCATTGAAAAACTAAAAAAATCCAATAAAAAAAACCAACCTCATAGAAAAGTGGCAATTATGCTTCAACACAATCATATGACTACTGTTACCCGAATCGAAATTTGAGGTGTGGCAATGGCCAAGCACGCCATGTAACAGGATGTGGAACGCAAAGAGCCTGTACAACAGAGGTCTTCAATTCCAGGGCCCGAGGGCCTGTGTCCTGCATATTTTAGCTCTGTCCACGCTTCAGCACACCTCAAACTAATGATATCATCATCAAAGTTGTAAAAAAAAGTCCAATAACGACCCCCATATTGGATTCAGGAGTGTTGCAACTGCGAGAGTCCTAAAACATGCAGGACACTGACCCTCGAGGCCCGGAATTGAAGACCCCTGCTCTGCATGAACAGATTGGCCACAAGGTTGACATATTGGATCAGAGCCATCATGAAAACCATATGACGACTCTCAGCTGGAAGGCCATGTGAGGGCATGGCTTTGGCCATTTTTGCCATGAAAGTGCAATGTAAATAGCGTGAACGTAGTCAGATTGACCTCAAACCTAATACAAACGTATTAGGTTTCAGAATCCTGCCCTCATCACAGCCATACAACAATTACGACCATCAGCCATGTCGCCAACTACTGGAAAAAGGAAAAAAAAAGGGTGCAAATAACCTGTACGTGTTCCGTTCTGCCACAAATTTCACTAGTTGCCTTAGAGCCTGGTCCTCATCACAAGAATCATAGCTCCAAGCTGGGGTTAGCGTACATGCTAATTAGCATTCGTGCTAATGTTAGCATACCCACAAACATTAGCATACACGCTAATGTTATTAATGTCACTATGAAACGTTAGCAAACATGCTCATTAGCATGCATACCAGGAATAACATACACATTAATTAGCATACGCACTGGCATTAGCACATGGGGTCATTAACATACACGCCAATTACCATACTTGCTAACTAGCATGCGTGCTAATGTTATCATACGAGTTAATTAGCATACACATTGCATGAGAGTCCACATCTGATCAAGAGACAGTTACAATCGTGCATAGCGCCATCCGCTGGAAACAGGAAGTGGGGTGGCCATGCACGTATCTGGCTGAAAGGTTACACATTGCATGAGAGTCCATATCTGATCACAGCCATAAGACGGTTATGACGATTGGGCATAGTGGCACCTGCTGGGAACCAGGCCAAGTCCTGCGGGCCAGAGTGCAAGTTCCTGACGAAGCCTCAATTTTGACGAATTAATTCTTTGCTTGCTGCCTTTTAGGCCTACACGCTAACAATTTACTGGCTTTCCCTCTCCTTTCATAATATTTGTGTTTTGTAAATGTTGACTTCTTGTGTATATTTCTTGTATAGATCTAATATATTTTGTTCTTTTTCTTCTTCAGTGCTTCCTTAATTTTCTCGTCATTTGTATCTTTGTGCTCTCGTTCTCGCTGCTTCAATTCTGCTTGCAGCTGGTCCAACCCTTTTTGCTTAACTTTCTTTAATGGGAACCATATCCAATTATCTCAAATTATCAAAATATCTGGCTTCGAGATTGAGAAGGGTGTGGATTGTGAGTGACAGCATGGCAAAGAAAGCTCCAAAACTTCCCTGATTATGTTGCCTTCAGGTACAGTGGGTACTTTAAAATATGGAACAAAACAGAACAGAATAGAATTATATTTATATAGCACCTTTCCCAGATGTGAACCACAAGGTGCTTTACAGCACTAAAAACAAACAAATAACCCCAGATCAAATCAAATAAAAACAGAGATAAGATCAATAAAAATGATAAAAGCAAGAAAACCATACATAATTGTAGTGTAAGTCAAATTGAGCAGCTACATGTCAAATGCCTGAATAAAAATGTTTTTAACTGCTTAATAAAAGCACCACAAGAGTCTACAGATCTCAGCTGAAGAGGAAGCCCATTCCACAGCTTTGGTGCAAGAATTTCAAATGCACAGTCACATTGGGTTTTTAGTTTGGTGAGGGGGACGGCAAGCAGCATTTGTTGGCCAGGCCTGAGTCTCTATTTGGGGTAAAGGGGTGGAGGAGGTCGGTGATATATAAAGGTGTTTGGCCATGCAATGCTTTAAAAGTTAGCACAAGTATTTTAAAGTGAACACGATATAATCATTTAATGACCCAATATATTGCCTAATAGGTGGTATCCATTTTGGGGGTCCACAACAAAGCAAAACTCTCAAGTGTAGTTTTGAAGGTTATTATAGCAATATTTTACAAGTCCAACCCCCTCAAGTTATGGAAGCGCAGCGCGCATTCCATAACGATCCATTCCTGGTTGTGGTGTTCTCGTCCTTTCCTAAAGTAGTTTATGTTTCACTCCAGGAGTTTTGAGCCGTCACTGTCAGAGGAACTGTGAAATACGCTGAGTCACTATTAATAATTTCTTCTATAATACTGTACGGTACTTCTGTTTTAAAATCTACTAAGATTTTACTTCGAGAGTGTTTAAACAAGAGAAATGTCAGAAAATGGTCATTCCTTTATGAGAAATGTGTATAAAGTGTGTGGTGAGGGGTTTTACTGGCTTTAAACATATATAATAATTGTAAAAAATAAAGCAAACTACTTTGCAGATTTTGCCTATTGCGGGTTATTTTTTGAATGTAACCCCCGGGATAAACAAGGGATCACTGTGCAACGATCTTTCCTTGTTTAGATTAAGAGGCCAGCCACTGAATAGAGAGCACTTATCGAGATGAATCTTAGTAATATACTCGTGAACAAATACAAATAGAAGCTCAATTAGTCCCTTAAAGAAAATGTATGTATTTTGAATGTGTTTTGGGGCTGGTTAACTAATGACAGTCTGAGTTTAGGAAAAACAAAAAGGTCTCATCAGTCATTAAATAAATATGAACATATCTGAATATTTATCTACATTATCAAACCTGGACACATTTGCAAAATTCTGAACACATTTCTATTTGTGTGCATTTAAAAATAACGATGGAGAAGGTTGAACCTGACTTGCAGCCTTTTAGCCAAATTTCTCCTTTCAAACGGTAAATTAGAAGCGATGTAATGCAGTTAATAATCAGGAACTTGCGGCTTGTTATCTTCATCTCAACATCTCATAGAAACACCAGAACAAACCAGAACTGAATTTAAGCCAATCACAGAGCTTGGGACAATTTAAAAGTCGCCCCAAATCTCAGACATCAAATAATGCTGATTGGTTTAATTCCATGTCAGTCACTCATAGTGTTAATCAGTGATTGGTAAAACCCCTCGAAACCCCACCTCCTCTGGTCAGTTTTTGTGCCGCCCCAGGACACTCACACACACTATTAGAGAGAGACAGAGAGAGAGAGAGAAATCAAGAAATCACTTTTATTGAAAATTATCTGTAGAAAATTAAGCGAATACAGTTCAAGACCAACTGATAGTTTGGTTAGCCGCAACTGGTTTTCATGTACGACTGCTGTTCCCCAAGTAATATATAGTCTTCTGTTCTCTATAATCTGTAATCTATTTCTCCAGTCAGTAGAAAATAATGTATAAGCATTAAACATATTAGGATCACATTTAAATTGTTGTTAAATCTTTTTAAATTTTTGACTAGTTATTACATTTTGGGTTTTATTACACATTTTCTAACAACGTGGGATGTTGATACATATTGGGCTTTAACAGAGTCAAAAGTTTGAACCTGAAAAAATACGTTCTGAAAGTGAAAAAGTTTTAACAGTGAAAAAAAACCTGAAAACAAGATTTGAATGTGAAAAAAATAAGATCCTAATTTGAAAACATTAAACCTGCAACTGAAAAAGATAAAATCTAAAATTTCTAAATATCTATTCAAGAGTGTCAAATTAAAATGAATAATTTTATCAAAAGAATTTTAGAGCTAAATCAAAATTATATTTAAGTAAAAAAACATTTCACACACTAATTTTTCTAATGAATAGAGTGTTTTAATTTTTCCCAGATTCAAGATAAAACCTCAGACATAGTTTCAAATTAAAAAAATATTCATCACAATTTTTCTCTCAAATGAACAAACCTTATGGCTTGGGTTTAGCTCCATAGGATCGGTACATCCCTATACCTGTCCCTTCCTGTCCCTACCTACCTGTGGGGTTCTGCAGGGTTCTTCCCGTGTTGTATGGACTCACCTCGGCAATGCAGACCGGGTCATGCGGTCCACAGCGGATGAAGTAGAACTCTCCGAGCTTCCAGACCTGGACCGGTCCTTCGGGTCGAGCTCTGCTGCTCACGGACTTGTAGAAGGCGTAAGACCCCCGCTGGCAGGAGGGAGCACCTAGCCACTGGACGGGGTAAGGGGGGGGTGGCATGTTAGCATCACATCAGAAACAAGTTTAGCAGAGTTTAAAAAAAAATATCTGTAATAAGGTAGAGGAAGGTAGTGTTGGTGGTAACACGGTAATAAAGAATATATCACCATATATCTCAGTGACTGGTCACAATGTTACACCAGAGTGGAAACTTGAATGTAAATCCTTCCAGAACACATCCCGACAGCAGCTGGGCTCAGATGTTTCACAACTGAGAATAAACTTTAACAATCACAGTTCAGTGCCAGAGACAGACATCCGAGCATCCTCAGACTGCAACGTTTTACTGGCGAGGTCTTTTCACCCAGTGGCAGGAGGAGAGTGAACTGCACTAACAGCCGCTCTACCAACCTAACCACAAGCGCTCGACCAACTGAGACACAAGCGCTCTACCAACGGAGTCACAACCACTCTACCAACCGAGTCACAATCACTCTACCAACCCAACCACAGCTTCTTCTAATTAGAAGTTTGTTTATCGAAGTATATCTGTACCATCAAAATCAGACTTTGAATTTTAAAAACCATCACGTCAAGCACAGATTTTTTTTTTTTTTGCTTCTGATTGTTTTTATATCAATATCATTACCCTAGTAAAGAAAGTTGTACCGACTTTAAACTGATTTTTTTTAACACTTTTTTGAACACTGAGTATCTTTGACTCATCCATCACCTGGATGCAACACACATGCCCTCAGTCTGCATTGACGCAGAAGCACACCCCCACACATTCTGTACATACTGTTTGCTGTTTGGTAGATTAGATCTCCGTGTTGCATAGAGTTTGCCACTTAGTAGTTGTGTATTTATTGTTGACATTTGCTGGTTTTTAACAGTCTACTCGAAGGTCACGCCTTCCCTTTTATTTAAGTATTGTTATATTTTGCACAGAAATATTTACTGACTTAAATAAATCCTTTTCAAATGAGACTGATAGTTTGGCAATTAGCTATTTTGGAATCTCCGGTAGTGCTACTGTCATTATTAAAGAATAAATAATGAATGTTTTCAAATACATTTTTTAAATAAATTTGTAATAATTTATTAACTTTAAGTGATTAACCAACTACTTCAATAGTTAATGAGTAAATCAGTTAACTTGAATTTATCGCTTAAGTTTTTCATAAATTTGTTCCAGTAATTTATTACTTTTAGTAATCAATTACTTACAGTATTTTAATCCTAATGACCACACGTAAATCCCAACAATACTATCATCAAATGTGTAATATATACAATCATTTATATAACAAGTCCCAGAGAGAGTCGGGAAAAGAACTTAAAACAGAAAAATGCAAAGATAGACGGGAGCTGTGGCAACAAGCTGCCTACCATGGCACCATGATGGACACGTGAGCCATGCTCAGCCATGCCCCCCCAAGTACAAAGACAAGGTGACCACACAAAATATTAACATTCTGGGCCCAATTTGGATGTTTTTACTTTAGGGTGTACTCACTTTTGTTGTCAGCAGTTTAGACATTAATACCCGTTTTGAGTCATTTTGAGGGGACAGTAAATTCACTGTCATAAAAACTTGACAATGACTACTTCACATTGTATCAAAGTTTCATCGCTTCAGTGCCGTCTCATCATAAGATATAACAAAATATTTACAGAAATGTGACAGGTGTACTTACTTTAGCGAGATTCTTAGAACAAGGCAGTTGAAACCACTTCCTTTCTTCAAATAACTTTTTGTAAATCAAAATCTATTACCCATTGCTATTAGGTTTTGTGTCATGTGACACACATGATGTACTTTCCCCATTAATTAAACTGTATTTCACTATAGCTTTTATTTAATGTTTGTCGTTTCATCGTTTTTGTCTTATTCTGTATCTGTGGCCATTTATTTCATATTTGGTCATAATTATCTGTGGCATTTTTGTGTTTGTTCTGTGGGAACACAAATTCGCATCTGGATGTGAATAAATACACTAATATAGCCGAGGTGTCCATGGTACAACTGAAGTGAAATATAAAGTGCATCATAAAGAAACAAAAAGGAGAAAACAAAATATCACAACAGAAAGGTTCTCATTTTTTTTATTTACTCATCTGAGTGGCATTCGCAGTATCCCTGATATTTTCTGTCAATGATCTCTTCACAAAATGTCCATGTGTGCAGCATTATAGAACATAAACTTGAATGGCTCCAACATGTTTTTCTGTTCCGTTTTTCTCCTCTGGTACTGCAGAGGAGCCTCGGCCTGTTCCTTCTCCCCCATGTCCAGTGGTGAAGGCAGGTCAACTGTCAGTAAAACCGGTGCTTGTTTGCGTGAACCCACTCTGCTGCATGTAGCAGTCATGAACAATCCTAGATTCAGTCGTGTCCTATGGAAAAGACGGACAAAAACAAAAAATTATTTTTCCAATTCTTCACCAATAGTATCTGACAGATGAAGACTTGGAAAGAAGAATTCCTCTTTCACTGTTGCTCCACCACCTGGTGGAGTCATGTCCAGTTTGAAGGAGACACTAGTGAGCTGCTCTTCTTTCCTATATACATATATTCACATTTTATATGTATTTGTATAATATAAATATATTACATGCATAGATCAGTTTCAATATTCAAAAACAAACAAGAGACTATCAGGGCCAGTTCTTTAAATTATCCACAGTGATATTATGTGAGTGAGCTCAAGAATGATTGACTATCACCAATTTAGACTGTTGAGTGGAAGACAGCAAGAGGTGTGGCTATATGTCACAAAGGGCTCTTATTGCACCAGAAAACACGTGTTCTTCATCATGACTGCACGATGAGTCAAATTGGACAAGAGTCAAACTTAAAGAATTTGTGTTTGTAGATGGACACAAAGGAAGTTGTTACTAAAGTAAAACTAATTGCATTAAAATATAAACTCAACCTTAGCTGTGTCATCCAGCTTCTGCTTCTCCAGCCTGAAAACCGGTGTCACCTCACCTTGCAGAAGGGCTTTGAACGAGTCTGTCCAGTGGGCAGTGGCAGATGTTCTTATCTGCGACGAGCAACATAAAGATAAAAATAATTACATTAGCCAATGACAAGTCAGACACACATGCACATGTGTAAAGACAAATTAAATCAATCAGTGATTAAAAAAAAAAAAATGGTGGAGAGGTAGAGAGGCACATGAAGAAATATTTACATAATTATGGTTTGTCTTACCTTTAAATGCAATTGCATTCTTCATGTGGACCTCCAGATGCTGCTGAATTCTGGATGTGATGATTTAAAGTTGAAGCAAAGAGGACAGTGGAATGGCCTGCAGCAAGTTGTGCAGCGTGCTGCTGCAGGCTTTGGAATCATTTGGAATTATTGAATAATGCATCTCCAAAAGACAGAAAGGGTGTTGTGGTAAATGGATTTTACTTAGTGTTTTTCAACTGCTTGAGCAGTCCTAAAGTGCTTTCCACCATTTTTCGCATTCACCCATTCACACACCATTGGAGGCAGCGGCAATGCAATGCGCCTCGCCCTGTGTTTGAATCAGAATACATAAAATCCAACTCAACTTAATTAATACAGCACACAAAATTTAAAAGGTCTTCTTTCTAGGTGCTACATTTGAACCAGTTAAACCAGGGCAAAAGTTCCAGTGTAGGTTTCTAAATGGACCCACATATAATATAGACCATTTTCCATTGTGGGATATCGAAGCCCGTTAACCCATAAAAATCCATATAATAGCCACATTGTTCTATAAGCGCAGGGTTCAAAGCATTAAATAAAGTTGCGGTTAATAGTCCTTATTGGAAATCACGGTAAATACATAAATCAGTGATTGACCTGTACTCTAGTACCAAAATGAGGTCCAACTTTTTCATTAAAACTTATTTATCTTGAAAAGTTTTCATCCAAATCTTCATACAAATTAGTGTTTGTATTTTGAAGATTTTTCTTTACAGAAATATAGAACTCTTAACTAATAGTGTGATTTAATCAAATAGTTTTAATAACAGTTTTATTATCTAAACATTTCAAATGCCAAAAATAAAAAACAAGACACCCATGATAGCACTGATATTGGAAGCACTGAGATAGAAATGTGAAACTGAGGTTAAGAAAATACAACCAAATGTTTCTCT
>OMNM01038305.1:17350-27477 GCA_900302745.1 Parablennius parvicornis | reverse complement strand
ATTACCAGGCAATGATTTAACTGACATTTTAATTAAAGAGAAAACTCTTGGTGGGCTTTCCATCTCCCCAGAGTGACAAGGTTAGTGTGTATGTGTGCTCGTGCATATTTCACAACAAAGGTGTACATGTCTACGCCATGTAAACGCCCGTGCAGGAACAAAAGAAACAGTGTGTCGGGGTCCCGACCCCAAATGTGTACTTACATGTCCATCCAAGGCCCAGTTGTCTATTTTGAACTTATTGACAAAGATCTCCACGGGGCCTCTTATCTGGTGAACCTGGAGCAGCAGCTGGGCTTCTTCTCTCTTATAGGTACCTATGACAAAAAAATTAAATAAAAATGTGCATGATTATTAGAGGATCCAAGGCAGAATAGACATCACAATATATAAACAGGCATGCCAACAGTAATAGAGAATAATAGCAATATCATACAGTTATGTAAATAAGTGAATGGATAAGATTAGGTTAAAAAAAACTATGCTATTATGCACTTCAGTTCAGTTATGAAATGTAATCTTCCAGTTATGTTTTCCATCTCATTGTCCATTCTTTTGTTTTTTTTAAAGGATATTTGAAGCATGTTTTTGTTTTATTATATGGAAAATTACAAAAACTACACATGCAAACACATAGTTGAAATGTTCTTTTTTTTAAGTATATGTGATAAAAAAAAAAAAAAAAAAAAAAAAACATAGTGAATGTAAAACTCATTGGAATAAATCTGTATGTAACCCAGTTAAACAGCAGGCTTAAAGTGATATGTTTATATGAAGAGCAATGATCGCATCAGCGACGAGAAACTAGAACTAATAACTATCTTAATTGATGGTTTGATGCAGACTGAATTAAGAAACCTGAAAAACATATTACCGTAATTACACATCAGAGTAAACATATGAAGGTAATCAGCACATACACACTTTAATAAAAACCCTGTTGCATTCATCCAAATGAGATTAAGGTCAATATCTCTATCGTGCTCTATCTATAGTCTTCACATTTGTGTCTCAATGTTTCTTCATGATTTGAATCTTAATGTTCTTTGAATTAAAAAAAAAGAGAGAAGCAAAATTCTTCTGTCATAGCAAAGTAACAACAATCTACTTTATGCTGGGAGTAACTTTGCTTTTTCTGTCTTCATTTGAATCAAACCAACCGGAACGTGAATTGTCTCTTGACGGGCTTTACCTGCAAGTTTGAGCTCCACTCCACTGTGGTCGATGAGCGTCCCGTTAACCCGGTTGCTTAAGGACTCAAAGGCAGTGATGCTCAGCATGGCTGGCTGTTTCTTTCCCAGGTACTCATAGGAGCCCCTCCAGAGGGAGTTCTTAGCAAACACACCACCAGGGACTGAAAGACGGGAGAAGGTAAATGACCAAGGTCAGAAAGCGAAATATAGCCACTAATAACGTGATTATATTCAATAAAGACTTTGCGATATGAGGCACAGAGGGCATAAACACAAGCTCCAGCTGCTTGGTTTGCGGTGTTGCACAAAACACTCAAGCACAAAGATGAAAGCAGGACTTTATCTGATGCAGACTGTAGATAACAGCGTCAGATGAGAACCAAGTCCCTTATTATGTTACACACTGTAATTGAGATGAATATCAATATATTAAAGTCTCGAAGCCTCCCTCACTCTGAAGGTGAAGTTAAATTCAAGAAGTACATGTCCTTACCTGGTAATTTGGAAGGTGGCTCCTGCACTGTCCCCACTGGGCTTTTACCGCTTGGGCGGTTATCAGCTAGAAAGCATAAACAAAATTAGCAGAGGAAAACACTGAGCAAGTATATCCTGTAAACAAGACACAGAGTCTGCCTCCAGGAAGTAAAAATAGACGATCTAAATTTGCTTTTAACTTTAAACACAACACCTCTGAGGTAGCTGCAGTGGGCGGATAGAGGATCTCCCTATCAGCATTTCTTTTTCCATGACTAATAACCTCCGTGGTGGCCTGAGCGAAGGCTGACTGCGACAGGACTTTTCTCCTGTCAGAGAGCGGACCGAGCGTCCCCGTGGGGTCGCCGGCTAAATCAGAGACACGACTTCACAGCTTCAATGGAAGCACTTTAATAACGCCTTACTGCTCGCGCAGGGCCGCGGGACTACATCACAGTAGTAAACATAACACCCCCACAGGTAAACAGACATGAGGAGGGCTTTACTCACAGCCGCGGACAAAGACAAGTATACTGATGGTAGTTTATGAGCGCAAATATCATAAACGCATACGGACATATAAAGGACACACACACACACAATCCCACTGCCTTGTGCTTTATTAGCTGCCAGTCTTTTGAGCTGCCTTTCTATCACTGCGCCCAGAGGCACTGTTAATATCCTGTATGCGCTAAGGCCGCTTCCCTCTCTTACCTCCACTCCTAATGGCATAGCCTTAAAATACCCATCACATTTCAATAACAGCTCGACACAGAATCTATCACATGGAAACCCGTCCCTCCGCTTCGTCTTTTATCTTTCACCCATTAGCATTCCTCTACCCCAGATAATTGTATGTTGATTACTCCCATTTTTTTTTCGCCCCCCTCACTATATGTATTTAGGTCAACGCTTGCGGGTGTCTTAATGGCAGTCTATTTGTCTGCTACACCTTGTTAACACCGCCTCACCATTTATAAGAGGTACTTCTGCTAACCTAATCAATGGGATGCAGTGGCCTAATCAAGTTTCTCACCCTTGTTAATGTTTCAAAGCTTGTTGCATTTGTGTGTGTGTGTGTGTGTGTATCGTTGGCTCCGACTGTGCACCACCCCATACAGTGTAATTGTGTGATGGATTGGCCACCGTACCCTGGCATGTGTCTGAGTAAAAGGCAAGTGTTAACAGAGCTATTCATCAACATTAGCTGAATCCCTGGTTCCCCAATGTGATTCACAACTGGATTCTGGATTCAACGAGTACCGGTTACGGAAAAGTGAACGTTTTAATGATGTCTGTAAAGAGTTCAGTATATCTGTATGCATCCAAGAAGAAATAGGTGGCTCTGAACACATACTTTTGACTGAGAAGGTTTGGACATAAAACTGACAAAGAGTGGGAATGGGACTACCAGGCAGGAGGAGAAGAGGAACATGGAGAAGGTTGTAGGAACATGGAAAGGAATAAAGGTGGAGGTAGATGATCCCTGAAGGGAGCAGCTAAAAACTAAAGAAGTGCTTGTGCCTGTATGCAGGTTTAGTTTTAGATCACCTAACCATGTGTGTGAACTCACAACTGTTAACCAGGAAGATAACAAACACCACTGCATTTGTGCTTTTTGTTTGCATAATTCAAGTTTCAAGCATGTTTACGTGTTCTCTCCCTAAATTAAATATAAACCGTGTTTATTACCTGCACAGAGAGGCGGCTTTCCTGACCAGCTACCGTCAGACCTGCAGGTCCTGTGCTCGGATCCTCCAGCCAAGTAGAAGCCCGGCTGACACGTATAGATCAGCGTGTAGCCAAGTGACGGCAGCTCGATGGCCCTCACGTCGGACTGGGCTGGCAGCTCTGGCTGACTGCAGTGGTGAGCTGTAGGGAAACATTGAGACAAAGAGAGGCATATAATGAATATCTGAAAAGATAAGATGCAGATGACAGATCAAAGGAATCTGCGAAAAAGAGGAAAACAACAACGAGATGGATTATGACATACAGGGGATGGTATATGATTGTCAGGCATTGAATTTTAGTAAACATAACATCATCCATTCTAATAACACAGGCTAATTGTGGGACTTACCAATGCACTCAGGTTGGAATCCGCTCCAGGTGAGGTTGGGCAGACATGTGCGGGAAATAGAGCCCTGCAGTAAGTAGCCCTTTCTGCAGCTGAAGAACACGGTGCTGCTGATCTGTGGGGCAGCACACAAAACAAGGACGATTGTACATTGCAGTCATAGAATGTTATCATTGATATATGTTACTCAAAAGAAAGGAACGCATGTTTCCCACAGGTTCTATTCCCTTGAAGATAATTACTATCATTGTATACATCTCTCACATACACTCACACAAAAGCTTATGTTAATAATATTGAAGTGTCTTCTATAGCTGTGACAGTGAATGAGCAAGCCTCGGTGTGAGCTAACTCACAGTGAAGCAGCTGTATGAAATGTAGCCATAATTATTATTATTTTCTTTCTTATTTAACTTAGCATTTGGCTAAACCATGTGGGCTCTTCCCATGAACTTCTGTAGAGAACTTAACAAATGAGACCAGACGGAAGAAAAAACAAATAGATCAACAACATTTTTTATGATAACAAGAGAATGACTGAATTTTGCTGTGCTTATTTTATTATATTTTTTTATGTAACATTCATACTGCTGTAGTCGTTGATTTAACCCGGCAGTTTACTCGGGCTAAATAAAGAATGGTAGTAAAAAAGGAAAACACACATTGCACTATGTGGGTAAATAAAAAATAAAAAAAGTCATTTAAGAATAAATTCGATTTTTACTCAATATATGAATTAAATTTCTAGTGGGAGCAGATTTTCACACCTGGTAGCCTTGACTGTTGTTCTGGTTTCCAAAAAGTGGAGTGCCGGGGTCTCCACAGGCAGTGTGACTGGGGTCTGTAACAAAGACACATGCAATACAATCATTTTTAAATCATCTCACATGAAATGAGGTATATGTGCCGTGCAAAACCTTGAGCTGCTTAAGACGCTTTAATACAAATTCATCACACTTTAACATCAAGTGGGTCTTTTTGACACAGTATATACCATTGCAAAGATAAATCTGCGAGTTCAACTTGACTCTAACATAGTCAAGGATTTCTTTTTTGGGATCGACAGAAACATTGTGTGACGTTATCTGAAATGCTTTGAACTATTTCTACGTCAAATATCTTACTGGGCTTCCAAAAGTGCAGGGTGGTGAAAAGGGGCTGAACAGAGTAGTGGTTAGCAATCATGCCTCACAGATTCACATCTAGGTTGTTTTTGTGCACAGTTTTAGTGTGCAGTTTGCATGTTCTGCCTGTGCATGAATGGGCTTTTCTTGTTTCTTCACATTTGGTGTTACGTGACTGTGTGCAGCTCATACAGAAGATGGATGGATGGGGTTCTAATATTGACCTTTAACAAGTTTAAGTTGTAATTAATGCATGTTGCAAAACATGAATCAGCTATTATGTTGATTTTTTAAAAGCCCTTTGATTTACAAACTATTTTGCATATTTTTTCCGCATGTGACTTAAAGAAAACAAACATCGCACACTAAAATCATTGCATGGGAACCACACTTTCACACATATGGAGAAGGAAATGCTAAATGTGAGATTAATGCTCATAAATGTTGCAGAAATGTGCAAAATGTATGGTTTTACCCCCTCACAACAGATGCAACCTTATACGTTTAAAAATCAGCTACCAACTGACCAACCCACAAAGCCATTTTGCCTCCCAAAACAAACTTAACCTTCCATATAAAGACAACAAAGCGCTTGTGCCTGAATTAAATATAAAATGTGCTCCATTAAATAAACTGTAGCTTATGTTGTTTGGGAAATAAAACAACAATTATTAACTGCTTGCTTGTTTTTTTTTTTTTTTGATGTTTCATAATTTCTCTCCACACATTAAGTTTGAAGGTAAACCAGTATTACTAGCAGATATTAACATTTGGATTTCTCCATGTTAGCATTCTGAGAGCTGGAGAACGTTAATAATAATGACCTGCATAGAAATGCTTTGGGCAGGTGATTTAGAGGTTAATGTGTGTTCTTAAGGAATCCCCCTATTTTAAGGAAGTATTTCTAGTTGGTTAATTGAAAAGCTTGCTAGCTGAACAAAAGAATAACCATATAAATGAACAACGTAAGTCTGCAGTGACATTTCTCAGCACAAACAGATAAATAATGAATAGAACTTGAGTGGAAACAAGTTTCTGACAGTCATCTCGGAAACTACAGGTTGAACAACGAGTCGCAAGAGGCCAGTCTTCACAATGAATTCAGAGCAAGAGAGTGCAAAACGGAAGTACGGGAGAAGCAAAGTCAGCAGCTGCTATGAACAATAAACACCCTTCATATTTTTTAATTGATTGAATCGTGCGGAATTGCAGGAGTTCTTAGCCTTTCGTTCACGCCGGGCATTACGGTCTCTGAAGCGTGGTTACACAAAGTGGCTGATAAATGATGCATAGGTCGTGGAGTCACTGGTGACTTTGGCTATAATGAATGAACGTTTACACTAAATGTTACTGGGTCAAAGGTTTACAGTTGTGCATATTTCATGGCACTTGAAATATCAAAATGGACCCGGGGGCTGGCAAAATGTCCTTCGATTTATTATCAGCTTGTTTGTGACCACAGAGCTCGACTTCCCTGAGTGCCTTTAACTGCAGCATATGCATTTATATCTTGTACCTCGAATGGCATTACTCTTCTTCATGTAGGTATGCTTAAAGGATGTTTATGGCAGCAGGACACCATCTTTTTTTTTTTTTTTTTTTTTAATGGCATAGGTCCAGGACAATGGCATGATGTCTGATGAAGGAGGGGAATTAGCTTTCTGCAAGCTTTGCTCAGCATCTGGTCACATTTCAACATTGTTTTTGTAAACCACACACGGCAAAGCACAAAGATTTAACTGAAACAATAACGACGACTCCGCATTTGATTAAAACTAAAAATGTTCAGGGCTGTGTTAATTGATTAAACAAGTCACAATTGGTAAAAGATCAATATAGCTTGTTAGCTAGGTCAAATGCTTCTGCATGTTTTATTTATAAACAGCAAATGGCAATCAAGACTGGGAATAAGCAGGAATGAAAAACATCTCGACAAATGAGTTTCACTCTCACTGACATTGTGATAGAAGCTTTGCTTATTTATTATAATTAAAAACAAAACTGATATGAAGAAGTAAGGCTTGTGCACAGTGATTATGAATTATAGTCTCATAATGTGAGCCTGTTACAACCAGTTTATTACACCGACGTACACCTCATATGATACATCTATTCATCAATCTTCTTTACATGCTTGGAGCTTGGAGTCTATGGCTGCTAACATTAAGTGACTATCTGGGGACACAGTGGGTAGGTCACTACTACATTATACAACTAGCTGTAATTACCACAAGAAAAAGTGTGAAGGTAACCTACCTATGCATGAGGGTTGTGTGCCACTCCAGGTGCCATCATACTGACAGTATCTCCGTGGTGAGCCGACCAGGACAAGAGGAGGGTAGCAGGAAAAGGAGACGGAGGAGAGGTACGTGAAGCCTCTGTCCTCCCTCCTGCCCTGGGCGGGCATTCCCGGATCTCCACAGAACACCGCTGTAATGATGACGGACGGAGGAAAGAAACACTTCAGTCAGAACACATTGTGTTGATTTTCGAGTGAGGAAGCTCAGTACTCTTTGATGCAACACCAGAGACCGAGTGATACGCAAATTCCTGTAACATGTGGTGCAATTTCACTTACGGAAACACTGTGGCTTCTCTCCACTCCAGTTGCCGTTTCCCTGACATGTCAACACCGTGGGCAGGGACAGCTGGTAACCTTGGTTGCAGGAGTAGCTAATACTTGAGCCCCAGGTGAAATCTGTACCGACAACCTGTCCATTCGGGATGTTGGGCGGTGAACCACAAACGATCGCTGTAATTAAACCAAGGAGGAGAATTTCAATACTTCCGATAATGTGAAAAATGGAGAGTGTATTGTTACTTCAGATTATCCAACACGACTATACCTTTACAGAGTGGTTTGGTGCCATTCCAGGTGCGGTCCTTGGTGCAGATGAGCGACGATGCCCGGTCGGCGTCCATGGTGAAGCCCGGAGAGCACTGGAAGCTGGCGGTGTGATTGTACGTGAAGTCGTTTCCAAACCTCACCCCATTTGCTGGCACTCCTGGATCACCACAATTAATTACTGCAAAAAAAAAAAAAAAAATACAAAATGATGGAGAACAATAAAAAGATGTGATCGAGACGACAAAATTACAAAAGTTGATACTTTATGGCAGGGGGGTGTGAAACACATTTACCTTCAGGGGCCAAATACAGGCCGATTTCATCATGAGTGGAAAAACAGTAAAATAAAATAGTGCTAAAACAAACTTCCCTTTGAAGTTTTTCTTTGTTGTAGCAGAGACGAGATGTCTTGAAAAAGTCTATGTTTTTCGAAATCTGAACAATGACCGCAATCCCAACATAAAGCTAATGTTACTGATGTAAAATACAGTGAAATGTCAAAAAAAAAACATCTATACCTAATGTATGTTAGTAGTCTTAGTACATCTTAATTTGGGTCTCAGTTTTATAATGTACTGCTTTCTTCGCAATTGTTTTTACAATATTCTCGGCGTGTTCATGGACTCGATGGCAGACTCTTGCATGTGGGTCTCATGTTTGACACCCATGCTTTCTGCTGTATCATGTGGCTGAGACCTATGTGACAGCTCACTGAACCCAGAGACACTCTTAGGATGAAAGATAAACATGTAAAAACCTATTTAGTGGTGGAACATTAGAGTTAATGAACTGTTATATGCACTTGACCCAAGCAGTTCACCTCACAAACAACTACCTTTAAAAAAAAAAAAAAAAAAAAAAAAACAGCAACAAAGTTTATGCGTCGTCATGGCTAATTAGTGCTTCGGGAGTTTATGGACAACCTGTTTCGGAGAATATATGTATGCAGTGAATATGTTTAAACCTACTTACTATGCAAATTGAAAACGATGATAGTATGAGTCAGCAGTTTCTACGTGAAAAAGTGTCCTTGTACTTTGATAGTTTTCTGTAAAGAGCTTTAAGGATGCACAGACACTAAATCTTGTGATGAGTATTCCTCTACAGTCGCTCCCCAATGCTGCGAAATGAACTGAGTTTCTCCTTGATTGTGCTTTCACATCCTGCAGGGAAAACGGTGCGAGCCGAGTCACAACAGTGAAAATTCCACCGCGTGAGGAGGTCTAATCTCCTAAAAATGTCTGAGAAAGAAAAATCCAGGCCCCATGACCACCTGTGTTAAGTTGCGTTGGGATGAAGATGTATTGTTAAACATGGAAATCAACCATCATTCTCACGAAAAAATTGCAGTGAGTTGAAAAAAACGACACTGGTACTCAATTCGACTGGAATGAAAAAAAAAGAAAGCTTAGATTTCCCACTGGGCTGGTGAGATCATGCAACCTGAAACAGCTATGACTGTACACACTGAGACACTTCTAATCTTGTATAAGAGTTTTCTTGCATCATCACCGGCAAACACCTGTTCCAGATCCCCTACTACTGTCTAAACTCGTCACACAGAACTTTTTTTTTTTTCCAACTCCATAGAAATGATTCAGTCAGTGGTACTCTGTTTCAGACGCACCTCTTCCCTGCTGTAGGCATTGTGCTTGAATGCTCCGACATGTACCCTTTCACTCCGATGGATTACAGCGTCCTGAAATCTATAATGGCACTGCTTAGGGTTTTATCCTGTCTATTCAGAAGGTGCTGCTTCTTTCAGTGACCTCTATTTGCTCGGGTCTCTTGGCTCTGTACAGTAGCTGGGTGTCTTTTGTGAGACATGATGATAAAGGGCTGCCAGTCAGGCTGGTGCTCTTTGAACGAACCATGAATCCAACCGACTTCTCCTCACTGAGCAAAAGAGCTTCACCATTAATTCATTGCTAAAGCAGTTCCCATTACAAACATAAATCCATTTTCTCTTTCTATAGTTGTAGCATCCAAGATCTTCTATAATATGGCCAATCTGTTCAACTGTGCTAGTCTAGAGAGATTGAACACATACATGAAAAGACAAAATTGCAGCAAATCAATTCATAAAGACTTTTTATGCTTAGCTTTTTTTATTACCTGAGCATTCGGGCATGTTGCCAGTCCAGGTCCCGTTCACAGTGCAGTGCCGGGTGAGCAGTCCAGTGGAGTAGTAACCCTCCCTGCAAGAGTAAGTGATGGATCTGGAGAAGGTAAGGCCGTCGTGAATGAGGATCTGGGCGTTTCTTGGAGTTCCCGGATTCCCACAGGATATTACTGAAGAGAAAGAGGAGGAGGATTTCAGGTATAGTCTCTGACTGGATCAATTTAAACATGAAAAGAGCTAATAGATAGATAGATAGATAGATAGATAGATAGATAATACATACATA
>OMNM01038305.1:0-17330 GCA_900302745.1 Parablennius parvicornis | reverse complement strand
CACATATATATATATATATGTGTATATATATATATGTGTATATATATATATATATATGTGTATATATATATATATATATACACATATATGTATATATGTGTATATATATATATATATATATATATATATATATATATATATATATCAATTTAAACATGAAAAGAGCTGATAGATAGCTCTTTCCTGTATTTCTAGGAAATCATGACAATTGTTTTGTTCCTAAAATATCTCTTCATTGATTTCAGTATTCTAAAAGTGACTTAGGAATTTCATGAAGGTTTGTTTTCTTACTTTTACGTTCTACATATGATCTCTAGTGTGGTACACCCTCACTTGACATTTCTTTTTCTTCACTCTCCTTTGTTTTCCACCCACCCACACACCCATACTACCACCCTCATGTTCCCCTGCATCTCTCTTCATAAGTAACTCCACTTTGATGGACACATCCTTTTCCCTCAGAAGATCCCTTGGTGTCAGTTGGGCCGCCAGCGATGGTTCTGTTCATTACTGTCTGCAGCTTGCCCAGGGCCTTCGCAGCACCCAGTGGGCATCACCCTCCCGTAATGACCAGATGTGGCTTGGCCCTTGATGTCTGTGCCAACTGAGAACAGGTGGGCAATCTCAGCTTGTGGGCATACCACACACAGCGCAGAGAGACACCGTGTGAGGCAGAAGGCAGTGGAGGTGATGGTTGTGAGGAGAGGGGCTTTTGTGAGTGTGTGGAGGGGGTGTTAAGAGCACATGTGAAACCAGCCTGGGAGATAGAAATAACACACTGTATCGCAGGATTGCAGGAGAAAAAGGAACTTACTGATATGGGAAAAAAAGACAAAGAGGAAAATAAATCTTACATAGCTGAAGATTGGACAAGTATTGTGAAGGGTTTGTTAATTGTTAAAAGAAGCAAACAAGTATTGCTGCTAAAATGTGGTTGGGAAACACAGATTTCGGAGAGTGGTTTCACAAATATACTACTGATAGTAACTGAGTCAATGATTTCAACTCAAAATCTTCATGGAGTGTTTTTTTTCTCTTTTACTTTTCTCGCATTGATGTATCAAATCAGAATATGGAGAGCAGTACTTCACTTTTAACACTGTATGTAATGTATTTTTTCTGTCTCTGCAATAATCATTAATAATGTTGAGCTGAATCAATCATCCTTGGATAAATTAAAAAACAAACAAAAAACTTTTAGAATCTTTTTATTTTTTAAATTCTAGGTGTCTGCAGTATAATGGCTGTACTATCAAACCTATAAAGAAGTTGCATAAGGTTGCTTATGTTAAGGTTGTTCTGCATTCATGTCTTTCATTTAAAACAAGCATCTAGTTTTTTTCAGTCACTGAGTATAAAATGGGATTTCTAAATGGGGAAAAACTGAAAAAATGACACTCAGTGTGGTGATCAGGTGAGGTGAGTAAGCTATTTAAAACAAATAAGGTGAAAAGTAATAAAGTGTAATTTACTTGGGTTGTCAATTTACAACTTCTTTGATTTTTCCATCCATTCAGTCACAATTCAATAGTGGAAGAGCTACAGAATAGATACAAAGCCCGATTTGC
This sequence comes from Parablennius parvicornis, assembly GCA_900302745.1. Lineage (NCBI taxonomy): Eukaryota > Metazoa > Chordata > Actinopteri > Blenniiformes > Blenniidae > Parablennius > Parablennius parvicornis. Next base: position 15,762 of record OMNM01038305.1, on the reverse strand, counting down.
ATTTCACTCAACTTTTTTTGCTTTGTGAAAAAAGTAGCTGAGAAAGGCCTGAATAAGCTCATCAACCGGTGAAAAAAAAGTGTATTCAGTGCCATTCATGAAACATGGGTTGGCACACGAGAAGATCGAACCTCATCAACATGACGAATAATAGACAATCGGCTTTCCTTATCCGTGGCTATTGTCAGATGATATTTAGCTCTGCTAGAGAGACATTTACACACTATGTTCAGCATTTTATTTGGAAGTAGTTCTGGCGAAAAAGATTGAAAGAAAAGGTTGCTTAAAGGAGAGAAATATTGGATCTACTTAATGTGAGCCAAACTGTGCTTGAGATCCGAATGGAAATATTTTAATTGCAGGTGTTTCAAATATATTACAAGGCGGCCTATTATTACAAACGATTTGAATGCTTTCACCCTTTGCTTTTTACACAGCAGTGGTGTCCACACAGAGAATCCCAGCTGTTCTGGCTCACGGGCTGGATGAATTATGTAATACCTCCAGTATCTTCTGGGTGTGCTGCGGGATCACTAGTTAGACATGTCCAGAATATTCCCACAGTACAGCAGGGAAAAACATCGTGATCAGCCTCTTGAACAACCTCAATGGGAGTCTTCTAATTCCAGCTCTTTCGTGATATTGAGGATACTCAACAAAATCTCCTGGCCACTTTTGAGATTTGGGACTTTAAAAAGCTTTCAGTTAGTGCTGAGCTACTACTTCTCCAGAACTTAGGGGATGCCATACCAATCCACCTATTGATCTTGTCTTGCTCTCACCTCACAAAACCCGTAACGTTTTTATATTTCTTACTGCTTCAGGAATGGGGTAGCCCTGGGCTTTATTTTTAAAACAATCGCCAGCAGTATCTCTGATAATCGTTTGTGAAGTACTTGACTTTGCGTTGAGCCAAGTACACCGCTTCGGTTTGGGTCATGTACATCTTAGGCAAACCAAGCATCAACACTTTTTTATTTATTTTTTTTTTTTATGAGGTTGGATGAAGACACTTACCGTGACACTCAGGCTGCGTGCCCAGCCAGGACCCGTTAGCTAGACACGTTCTCTCCGGTGAACCTTTGAGCACATAGCCGGGCTCGCAGCTGAAACGGACAACGCTGCCCACGGTGAACTCTTCTCCAAGACGGATGCCGTGCACTGGGACACCCGGATCTCCACACAACCCTGCAGACTCCCCTGGAATAATAAACCCAAGAAAATACACACATGTTGACAACTCCAAGTCCGCCAAATTAAACCAACTACAAATCTCGCACTGATGGGCAGCACTCATGCTTCTTGCTTTACAAGGGATTCGTGGACAACACTTTAAAAGTACATGGCTAAGAATGTCTTAAAACCTATATAAAAAGGTTGTTTACTGCCTGTTGTGAGAACACAAGCAATCCAGAAGATATATATTGAATGTCATGAATTATGACATTAAAATGTCAGAGTGCGGCTTTACTGTCACATGGCGTGTGTGTCTGGGGGTGTATTCTGGTTTATGCATCTCTGTTTGGGCAATCCAGTTTGTCCTTAAGGATATCACTGTTACTAGAGGAGGGGGAGTACAGCGAGCAATGCCTTTATACTGCTTCATAACCCAGCTGATGTATGGCCGGCGACGGTCCTCAGTCTAATATGAGCAAATTAAAACTGTTTCATGGAGGGCGCTCTCTTTGCCCTTGAGGTTTGTGAAGCTTATAGGAAACTCTATCTTTGGTCCTCCTACTTTGTGCGCCTCAGTCTCTGCCCCTTCATTCTTTCAAGTATTGTTAGTATCCACACCCCTATTGTTTCTGCCGAACTTCTCTGTTTAATAAAGAATTATCAAGCCCAATCTGGATAACCAGTCCATCTGCCTAGATTTTCATACCGGAGCAGTGTGGTGGTGAGCCGCTCCACTGCCCGTCCAGCTGACACATTCTCGTCGTGTTCCCGATGATGCTGCGCTGGCCGATGCAGCTGTAGCGGATGACGGAGCCGACTGTTCGCCGGTCGCCGGAAATCTGGGCATAGGGAGGCATGCTGGGACGGTCGCACAGCACCACTGTACAGAGCAGAAAAATCAGAGGAAGACTGTGAAATATAAGCAAATCTAGTAAAACAAGCATGAAAAGTGATTGACTGGTGCTAAAATTGTCAAGGAGGTATTTTGTTTTTTGTTTTTTTTGGTTTGTTTTAAACCAATATTAATGATTTGACAAGTATAGTTGCTTGTTTATGTGCTGGAGCAAGGCTGTCAAACACATTTCAGTTCAGGGGTCACATACAGCTCAATTTCATCTTCAGTGGGCCAGATCAGTAAAATAGTGTCTAAATAACCTTTAAATTCAAACTCATACATAGTTAAAGTGTCTATATTTTAGAAAAAGCAAACAGTTATGAAGAAAAATGACTATATTCTCAACATAAAGCCAATTTCAATAAAACCTTCTTGTGCAAAATACAGTGAAATGTCCAAAAAAAGCTTTTCTTAAAACTGTTGCATAATGCATGTTTTTTACAAACTCAACCTGACAGCATGACCTTGAGGCGAATGGTAGCTTTAAAGCATCAAGGTGGTCGGCTTTCATTGCACCATTACTGATATTGTGATGTTTTGTGTGCACTACTCTAAAAAGACAACTGTTAAAAATCAATTTTTTCTTTGAAATTTATACAAAATTGTGAGATGATTTGTAGATATTGTGTGTCGGTTTTGGCCCATGGGACTTATATTTGACACCATGTGGCCTTGGGGAAAAAAACACTGAAAGCGAAGTTGAACTGAGTAGTGTGCGAATGTATGTGAATATATGGGATGTGGCACACTCTTTAACAAAACTGAAGATTCACTGTTTGATAGGTAGCCATCAAAGATTTTCTATATTTCTTACACAGAAAAAAAAAGTCAGCTGGGTTATGTGAAAAGACAATAGATATTTTTCACAATAATTTGAGAATTTACAAAAAAAAAAAAAAGTGGCTTTATTGGTTTGTGGTATGTTAGGAACTACTCACAGAGGCATTTAGGTAAGGATCGGTCCCAGGTGCCGTCCCCCTGACAAGCGATGGAGCTGGTGCCCAGCAGGTAGTACCCTGGGCTGCAGCGGTACGACACAGTGGTCTGGAAGCTGTAGCGATGTGGACCGCTGGGCAGTACCTGTCTGATGCTGTTGTCTACATGGCCCGGTTCTGTGCAGTTCACAACTGGGGGAAAAGGGCATTGTTATTACACATGATGCATATTTTTTGTAATTTTATGAAAAAAACAATGACGCCTCTAGAAAAAATAATGATTAAAAGAGGATTTAAATTGTTTTCAATCAGATCAGAGTGCCTCAGGAAAGATGCCCATTTTACAAGCAGTTTTGACGCTGTAACTCCGTCCATTACTCTCTTCATCCTCCACTTCAACCCATCCAGCATCCATTCATCCACCCCAATCCAAATGAAGTAGGAGGCAGGCTCTGGAAATAAACATTTGCTTCATTAGAGGCAGTCTCCTGCTGGCCGTCTTGGTGCCGAGATGGTGATGGATAGAGAGCTCACAGGAGAAGAGGCACCGCGTCAGTTTAGTGCCAGATGGAGAGGGTTAGGGAAGAGGGAAATGAGGAATGAGCGAGGAGCGAGGGACGGCAGTGAGGAGGAAGAAGGCCCTGATGTCGGAGAATATATTAGAATTCATAAAAGAATGTCATCCAAAGATGGCTGCTCACATCAATCCATCTTTTATGTCAGACACAGCGAACAAAACAAAGTCTTACATAGCCTCAACAAAGTCAGCACAGTGAGTAGCAGTTGCTGTCTGGTCTCTACTGGCCACCAGGACTAACCGTGTACTATCATGCCAAAGTTCTCACAACTTCTAAAAACCAAGTCTGGGAGTGCCCACGCAGCCATTATGCCCCAGTTCGTCTTGCCAGTCTCGCCCCCATGAGTGCTCCTTTGCCAACCCATTGTATGCTAATGTGCCTAAAAGCTTGCTCATTTTCATGCTCCTGAGTCGGCCAGCATGGTTAAATCAACCCCCAAATACCTATTATAATATATTCCTTCCATTGGAGCGCTGACCTGTGGTGCCATCATTTACAACTTACTGCATAATAGCACTACAAAGCACATTTGAAGCAGTGGAGTTCCTTCAGTGTGAGACTTTTCCAGCTTGGAATTCAGTTTTTGAGCAAATGTGTTCGGGCAACGTGGGCTCCAAAGTGATCCCAAAAGGGACTGACCTCCTGGTAAAATTCTTGTGTGCGTTGCCCAGTGGGCACAAAGAGAGAATAACTGAAAGGATGAAAGGAAAAGAAGAATGAAAGTGAAAGAGGAAGAAGAGCTGAGGTAATTCATCTCTGTTCCACTCAAAAGTGGGGACACTGGTCACCCTCTTCGCAGTCTCTCTTTTGGCGTCCCGCCAAGCAAAGAGCCCTCTAAGTGGTGTGTCAGAAGGTACTTTCCCCCCCACTCGTTTTCTGCCTTTTATCACAGATAGACAAACACATGACTAATCCTAAGAAGGCGGTGTTGCTGCGACTTAAATTGGTGATTACAGGGGTGAAGAAGGCCGGCTGCAGCGGGGGGTGCTGCCACGCTGTCTGCATTATTGATGGCACCAATGGATTTCTCACAGCTAAAACCTAGACTTTGGAAATCATTACCTTTGTCTGACTGACTTCTGCATTGCCTATACCTCTTTTTCCGAACCCGCTATCTACCCCTCTTATTCCAAGCTCTTGCGAGTAAAACTGTGAGGCAGTGTTTACACTCGGCGGAAGTAAATGTGCGAGTTGCACGGCAGTCGCACTAAATATGTCTCAATTGCTGTAATTAAAGTTATAAATCTGATTGACAAAAAAGACCTCTAAGCTACTTACGTCTCTACATCAACACTACGGATAATGACCATCAAAAAAGATGCCCACATGTACCCACATGCAGCGGAGCGCTCTCAGCGTTCATAGAGCATGCATCCCAGAGTCAGCATCTGCATCGAAACAAGGCCAATGCTAATGTGATGTCACTACTAGTGCAGAGAGATTTAAGTCGTGTGTCTAGAAGAAAATCTTGCCTGCTTATGCATGCAGCAGCCCGATGTAGCTTCCATTTATTTATTTATGTTTTAACAGAAGAAGAATTCCTTGGAGACCAGAAAAGCTCACCCCATCTCTTCAGACATGTCTTAAAAAAAAAAAAAAAAAAAAGCCAAATCCTTTCTCTCCTCGTTTAAAACAAACTCATAAGTCACTCAGTCACTGGTTCTGTCACTGTCTTGTCATATTCAAGAAACGACCTTGCAACCGGATCCTTTCTGTGTCTGTCACGAAGCCTTCGGTTGGTAGGGACTTGAAGACGGATGCAAGCAGCCGAGTTGGGCAGCTTGTCACAAAAAATGACGCCATTCAAAGTAGAACGGGGTGCTTCTTATTCGGAGTCAAAGCCAAGACACGGGTCTCCGATGGCTGCCGTCTTTCATTTAAACTCAAGGATTGTGTGATTATATTTTAGCTGGTTATGAACTGGGTTGCTTTCACTGACAGACAGGTGAGCCTTGGGGTAGAGCAGAGGTATCTAGGCTAAGGAGAAATATCACACGTAAATATTATCCAGAACCTCCGTGAACTGTGCAGTTGAAACCGTGGTAATTAAATAATCCAGGCTTCTTCTTGGTCTTTCATTTCAATCTCCCCCTAATGTGCGCCAGTTAGACTCTTTGCTCCCTTCGGGTGTCCCCGTGATTCATCTCCACTCTGTCTGTGATTGGGGTCATCTATGGTCACGGAAGAGATGACCTTGTACAATACAGCAGGTAATTTAATACCCCGAGAATCAAATGAGGGGAAATACTGGAAAAAAAAAAAAAGTATTATCTTTGTCAGTAACTGTAAGTGTGGTCAGGAGTACAGCTTGTTCACACAGTCAGACATTAAAAAAAAAATTCTTTGGTATGCTAGTAAAATCATTGTTTTATGTTATATCCATTCACAAAAATACACAATAATAATGGTCTTTCTCTGCATCTACTCATTAATCTGAAGGAATGAAGGCTTTGCAGGGATCATGTATGTAGTGTCCATGCACTTGAAACTTACTTTTACACCTGGGTAGGGCGTTGCTCCACTGCCCATTCGCCTGGCACATGGATTTCACAGCCCCTTGCAGCACGTACCCAGTGTTGCAGACAAAGCGCACAAAGTCATTCAAGTTGAACTGGGTTCCTTGCGTCATACCGAACGTAGGGTTTCCAGGGTGACCACACGTGATGGCTGCGGGAACATCAAAGTACAGAAATAAAAGTGACCGTGACGCTTTTGTAGAGCTGATTCACAGAATCTAAAGATATAAAATCCTATCAACATCTGAGTCATTAGAGGCACGATAAGAAAAGGAAGTAAAAAGCAGATCGGACTATAGCTGAGGTGCTCTGTAATGATCCAAGCCAGCCACAGGCTTCACTGCAGTAACAGTGACAACATATCTTCCTTTTCATCTTGGAAAATGAGTTATATTATTGAGGAATGATGCGACTTATTTCATAATAATAAGTCTCATCTTTGAAAATATTGAAGTAAAACCTATGCCAGATGGTTGGCGCCATTGAAAATCATTGTTAAAGACAAAATGGAATGAGAGGAGGCATTTTTAGCTTCGTCAAATACCTGGTTAATGGAAAAAAAAATGCTTAAGGTTTTTTCTAAAACACTCCTTAGATTTTCGGAACACTTACGAACGCAGACGGGAGTTTGTCCTGACCAGCGGTGATCCTGTTCACAGATTCGCACTGAAACTCCAATTAGACGAAATCCTGGATTACACTGGTACACAACACTGCCGCGATAGTTGTAATTCTCTCCAATGATCTGGCCATTCACTATCGGCTCGGGTGTGCCGCAATGGCCACCTGTTGACAAAATCAAGCACATAAAATAAAAGATATGAACACTTGATGACTGAAGTGTCGGAGTTGATCTTCACTTTTTGGCATTGAATCTCTCACCAAGACACTGGACCTGTGTTCCACTCCAAAGCCCGTTGGACATACACTCTCGTACCCGAGAGCCCACTAAAGTGTATCCGGTGTTACAAGAGAAAATGGCTGTGGCTCCGTACACCGTCAGTGTTCCAATCTTGTTGCCATTTGGCGGAGTCCCAAGGTCCCCGCAGGAGATGACTGAAGTGAGGAAACAATATAATGTATTACAATCCCATATGGTCATCGTATAATGAAGAATGCCAATTTCCTTTCTTTGGGAAATGCTTTTGTTTTGTCTTTTATTGAATTTGTTTTTGGCTAGATGAGCCGAGCCTGTTTAGCCTTGAAACACGGTAATGCGTTTATTTTTTCCAACCTCGCAAATTCATTTTGTCAGGTAGAGATTTTCGTCTGTCTCAGTACAAATAAAGAAGTAATGGACATAAAAAAAAAAACTAAAAAAAAAACAACCAGTAACTGTTCACACTTACTATCACAGACGGGGCGGGGATCTGGATAGTTCCACGTGCTGTTTGCCTGGCAGCGGATTACTCGTTGTCCCCTGTAGTAATACCCTGGGTCACATATGAGCATCATTATAGCATCGTACTGGTTTTGAGTTCCGTAGATTAGTCTCCATCTTCCGTGTTCCACAGCGGAGTGGCTGATGTCTGGGCAGGAGACGGCTGCAAAGATAAAGAAACAATCCTCTCATCTTACGATCGCACACCACGTTTGGAATTGAAGACTTTAAGAGTGTACTCTGGTCACAATACTTACGGAGACATCTGGGCGGGGCTTCAATGGGGCTCCACCTCCCAGATTCCTGACAAACCATTGACGTGGTGACAGGCCCCGAAAGCCGAAATCCAGGATTACACTGGTATGTGGCCCGGGCTCCAAGAGAGAAGTCCTGACCAACGATACTGCCATTAACAGGAGGCACCGGCATCCCACAGGACATGACTGGAAAAGAAAGCAGGATGAAGCCAATAAGTAAAAATACAAACAAGAACACACAGGCAGCAAAGTATTTTCCAGTAACCCTATCTGAAAGCACAGTGCTTCGCTCACAACAGTTTTTTTTTTTTTTCTGTACAAATACGTTGCAAAAGCCTGCATCAATATGAAGCAAACATTAGCGTAGTCCACCATCTGCACAAACGTAAACTGCGGAGCCTAGAGAGAGCACATGCGATTCATGTGGAGATTACACCTGGTGCTGACTTGACCAGACACTGAATGGCTGCCCTGCTGTTTTAGGTCTTCAGCTGACACACTTTAATAAGGCTGGTTAGGATTGATAATGTGGAAGTAAAGCTTTTTGGATTTACAAACACATCAAAACATATTTTACTACGCGTGTAAGAGACTAAAGATCTTGAACACAATCTGGCAATATAAAGAGTCAAACTATTGGGTATATTCAACAATTTAGTGCTGCTGAGCCCAATGCCATGAATCTATAGCTGAGTCTTTGAGGTAATTATTAAATAATTGTGACATTAGCTTCCTTGATGGACACCCTGAGGTTTCAGGACTTGATCCTCACCTTGGCAAAGAGGCACAGGGGCATTCCACTGGTAGACCCCCAGTGCTGTCCGGGTGCAGGTGGCGCTGCTCTGTCCGATGAGGCGGAAGCCCTGGTCACAGCTGAAACGCAAGGTGCTGCCCACCTTGGTGCCTGTCAGGCTGTGCACTGTGCCATTCACAGGGTTGTTTGGAGGGCTGCAGTACGCAGCTATGATGAGGGAGAAAAGAAAAGCAATAGGTGAAGACATAAATATGCATGCTGAAAGAAAAAAATAAAATAAAACAACTTGAGTGCAACAAGCATAAAAAGCCAATAATGATGCAAGATGATTCAAGAGAAGGTGAAGGATTAATGCGATTTCAAAAGCACGGAGAGCAACATCTCTTTTGCATCTTTCACGCCTGGTGAGGTAAAGAAGAATATGTTTTAAAACAAGCGCCACATTGCAATTTCTCCAAGGCAAAACACCGTCTTCAGAAGAGGAGGATTGATTAAAGGCAACTAAGGCTCTGCAAAGCAAAACAAGAGGTTGTCAGCAACTGCAGAGGAGGATCATAAAATTGATGGATACATAATAAGAGGAACAAAGTATCTGTTTTTGCAGGCTGGTTAAATCGGTGGCAGCAATAATCATTTGTCATCTCAAATGGATCCAGGGGAAAAAAAAAAAAAGGTTCCACGGTATCAAGAGTGGATGACAGACAGGTTCCTCTGTGTTTAACCAAAATGGCATCAATGGCACATTTTTCTGAGAACAGGGGAGTTTAAGTAAAACAACACAGATTGTGAAAACATTTTGGAAATTAAAGGACACAGTAATGTAACACTGAAAATAATGCGTACTGTGGGAAGACAATCACAATGTCCACATTAAATTTCAATAAAAATACTAATTCACACTCAAAGCTCTCCCACGTGGCAGTGAATATGTCCTCTTTTTGAAGTTTGTGAGGATATTTTTTTTTGTTTTGTTGCACCAACCATATTCAGCTAAAACTCCCTTAAAGCCATGTCAGTGGTTAGAATCTGTTTGGCCGTAATGACATGTTGCTCCTTCAAATATATAAAAAAAAAAAAAAAGAAAAGAAAGAGATTGAAGACACCTGAAGTGAGCTGACACGACCTGTGTTTGCCACTGAAGAGATGTTGGATAAAACTGGCTTTATGCGGAATTTGACACCAAGGTTCACTGAGAAAGATGCTACATTTCTTACTAGATGAAACTGAGCAGGTGTGCTTCAGGCTTTCGTAAATTTGTCAAGAGCAGCATTTAAGCTTAAGTTTGAGATGCTTGACGTCTCCGCTGTCAACAAGAATAAACTCAGATGAATGTTCTTCTTGATGGCTACGTGGTTCAGAAACAGGCACATCTTCTAAAATCAGCACAATGCAGCTGCTGTATCTGTTCTTGGAGAAGATCTCTCATGGCAGTCACTGAGACTGACAGCTTTTGAGCCACGTTCAAGTTCAAATCCCTACTAATACCCATGGCTAAGTCATCTGCTCTTCATTGTGCGCTCAAAGAAGCTCCCTCCTCACTTTCACAAGTTCATTTGTACAGATTGTCTCCGTGTAATCAGACCCAGAATGAGTCAAATGTACATGTGACTAGATTGGAATAATAGATTATGATCAGGATAATAAAAAAGAGAGAATTGGTTGAACATCGCTAGTCGGTTAAACTATATCAGAGTTTTATTCATGTACAAGGTCGTGTGACTGTCATACAGCTACCAGCCACTACTTATAACTGTAGCACTGTCACACAGCAGTGCATCAGTATACTACAGTTTTAAATCAACAAACACAGTAGGAAGTTTCACAAATGTCCTCTCACAAAAACAGCACAAAAACAAGTTAGCTTGTAGGCTGTGTCAGCAAAAACTGGCATATATAAAGCTTCCCCTAAAGCAATATGCAATCACATTTAAGTCAAGTTTTTTATATTTACCTACAAAGAAAGGCGGCACTAGCCACAGTCAAGCCAACTTTATACCATTTACTCAGAAACGTACATCACAACAATGACCCTGCGGTGTAGTATGTATGGATCCACTTAACTTTGTTAAAGGTAAAGACTTCAGGAAGTTAATGGAATACTATGAGCCTCATTACAGTGTGACTGGAGGGAAAAAAAAAAAAAAAGATTACATCGAGAGTGCTGCATGGCACAAAGTGCCTTAAGCAAGCATTTAAATGCAATATGGTTCTTAAAAATTTTGATTGAGGGATTAAAGTGGATTTTAATACACAGAAAAGTTCATTTTCTGACAGGTCGACTTGTCTTAATTTTTATTTCATTTTAGTTGACAGAAAATATATGGGACATCCTTAGTTATACTTGAACAAGTAAAAACGCAGTTAATGAGAGAGTTAAGTCAACGGTAAGCAAACTGAATGGAAAAGATGTCCAAGTGAGAGTCAGTGAGAAAGGCTGTGGATGTTTGATGAGAAAACGTGACCTGATCGGGAGGCAACAAAATATATTTTCAAGTTGTTAATGAAAGACCTGCCCTTGGAGTTGAAAGATGGGATTGATGAGGAACGTGGCTGAAAACACCAAATGTGCCTGTGCCATCTGTCACTTCTTGCCCACAAAGGTACCACATCTTGACCATGGCAAAGTCTTAGGTTCACAGGCGTTCACTTAGACCGTCTGTCACCTAACCAGCTATGGTAAAACCCATCCACACCAAGAAAATAAGAAGAAGAAAGAAAGAGAAAAGGCTTTGAGGAGCCAAAAGAAAAAAGGCAGAGAAAAGACTGAACATCCGGTTGGGGAGATAGAAATCTCCACTGAGAGGAAGAGAGGGGCGATTAGTCAATCTGGCTGAGTTGTGTTGATACAGAATGGAGGGAGCCTTTTAAATATTTACACAGTCATAATTCACAGGGAGTTATGCAGGTGTCGGATACCAACAGATCCTTCATGGGAGCGGGACAAAACAGGGAAGACTAATAAGCAATACAACAAACAACATTTGTTAATTCCCCCGGTCTTGCTTTGTGGTGAGTGCTGCAAATGCCTGCCGCCCCCGTTCAGGTTGTCATAGAGATGGGTCATATTTCTGGATGTTTCCAGTGATGCCAGCAGGCGAGGCATCGGCCTCAATGACAAAGCAAATAAATAAACCACTGACTAGATCAAATGTTCAACAAGTCAAACCACACATCCATCCAATGCCTCAGTCGTACTGTAAAGGAACCTCTGCAACGTTTATGAAAATCCTTCTCACACAGTTCTTATACAGAGCGATGGCTCCCTCACCTGAATAGCGAATGCGGAAACCTTTGTGGCTGGTGGTGTGATCGAAAGACCAGTGCAGGTAGACTTTGTTGCTGGAGCTGGTGATGCTCAGGGGGCTGGAATAGTTACCGCTGAGTGTAATAAGGAGGGGGCTCTGTCTAGATGGACCTGAAAAAATTGGATGAAATTAAAAAAAGACAACATTAATTAAATCTTAATTTTTTTGAGAATTTCAAAGCGAGTTAAATAGTGTGCTGGATCACTGAAACAGTTTTCTTATTCCCAAGAAAATACATTCACTGTGATGTATGCAACACAAAAAAATTCTAAATATAGCCAAAAATCACATTTTCCAAATCAGTGATCTTTGATAGGAATCATAGTTTGCAGAAAATACATTTTGTCAAACTTCTAATTATAGAGAAGAAAATATTAAAACATAAGATTTCAGTCAATAAGTGGTTCTGAAGCACCGATCAAAGTTATGACTGTATCTCGCCACTGTTTTCCCAGAGTGGATTTGCCAACTGTGCCTCTAATCAAACCCCTTTATAGAAAGCAGATGGAGATATTGTCTCACTATGAAAAGAAGTCTGTTAGGTTAGAGACACATTAGAGAAACTAAACTGAGTCCCTCCAGTCTTTAACTGGAAATTAGATACAAAAAATGACCCCCCAGCCATTAATAAGTAGAGCAACTTAAATAGTTGGTCTTGTAAATAGTTTTGTTCACAGAGAGAAGAAGGTGCAATAAAGTTGTTAAAAATAACAACGGCATCATGTGCAGCTCCTCGTCAACTCTCCCACGTGACAACAGTGACTCACCGTCGAATATTTCGAGCTCATCAAACTGCCGACTGGTCTGAAAGTGTTCGATAGTGAAAGTGATGTTGTAGCCCGGCTCGACTTTGACCACCCAGGAGCACGACTCGAAATGTGGGAAGCCACTTCCTGGTGACTGGCTCATGATGACGCCTGTCGAAGCTGTTAGAACCTCATTCATGGGACAGGTCACTGTTGAAGGACAGACAAGACAAGAGAGGGCAAAAAAAAAAAAGACAGAAAAGTTTTTATATTGTTTCATAGCTGTACATCCCACCGTGCAAGTGAAACTAACTTACCTAAGTACAGGCTTGGTTAAATTTAGATTGCTACTGGAGGGAAACTCAGTGTGACCAAAGCTAAGCTGATTGACATTCTGAAATAAATCTTTTGGTGCTAAGACACTGCACAAAATAGCTTAAGTATTATATAATATTACAGACTTGCCATCAGTGTATTGATGCTCACATCTGCCTCAAAGCCCTACTGCTGTGGCACGTCTGGGCAGACCACATCCATCTGCTCATCTAGCCACCCCCCACCCGCCGTTGCTCGTGTTCTTGCGGGATATCTCCATGGCATCCTTTGACATTTTCAAGAGGTTTCAGTCTCGAGACATCAGACACGACGTAGCGCTCCTGTCTTTTGTGTTTTCGCTGCAGTGCTGTGACGGCAACCTCATAATCTTCCAGAGCTGTCCGCATTCACAGCGGAGCCCCCACCCCAAAAAAAAAATAAACAAATAAATAAACAAGCCGCAACGTGACAGGATGCAACATGCGGTCGGGGCAACACAATGCAACCGTTCCTTTTGTTGTTCTTTTAGGATTCTGTGCGCCGAAGACACAGAGGATAATACAATTGACTTCCCTGTTTGTTTGCGATCGCTCTTTTAGCAATACAACTTCCATAAACCACATCATTTTGAGTGTTTTCTATTGCATCTCTTGACTTCCAATACGTTCTTCAGAATCCCATGTGCGAATTTTGATAAAAGAGCCCTCGACTGTTATAACTGAAGCCGATTCTGCGAGTTTACAATCTCGCAATTTGCAAAATACAACTTCAAACAATACATTTAGCTTGTTGCGGCCACTGCACAATGGTACAAATGTCATTAAAAACCACCTCAGAGAGGCTAAATGAGGAAGTGTAGTTTTAATGCGCATACACTTTTATGCGTACGCGGGTTTTACAGCACAAAATTTTGCAGGGGGCGTAGATGGCCCCTGCAGAGTGCAATTGGAATGCCCGAGCCTGATTTTGCATGAGGGTCGGCCAGAAATTGGCACTCGGCGTGTCATTACGGGGCTGTAGAAACACTAGATTCTCTGAATCACGTTCAAGCGGCCCTTTTGCAGAGACTAACAGTGTGAATATTAACTTGTTTTCTGTTGGGGGGGGAGGTTAGGGAGCAAGCTGAAGAGCTCATGTGTTTTCACAGTTGTGTATGCCTTGGCTTGTTCGCCCTCCTCTTGGTGTGCTCATAGAAAGAGAGATTATTAAATCTGTGGGGGGAAAAAAAAAAAAAAAAAAAAAAGTATGGCAGACAGCCCTGGCGAAGCAGTATCTGTAAACATTTCTCCACATTTGTTTTACCATGCTTGACATGTCAACTTAGTGGGGTTTATTGCCTCAAGGAACCTCTGATATAGTCAAGTATGTTGTCAAAGAAAGGCATGTTAATATAAAAAATATTTTACGGTCGCATAGTTTTTCCCCACTTTTGTTGTGTTGCCATTTTTAAAAAAATTAAAACATGTTATATAACTGTCAAGGAGTGCACATACAGACATACTTTTTTAGCAGGTGGAATAGAACTTACTCCACCACCAAACATGAAAGTCAAAATTAGAAATCAGCAACATATTTTGGCCTTCTAACTTTGGAATTTAAGTGACGGTAATCTTCCCCGATTCTAAATTCCAAGTCGACGTTCGCCGAGTGGGAGAAATTATTTACAACCTCAAGCACGTCACTGGATGCGAGTCAAAAGGCTTTAAATCCATCAGTGGCAGCGAAACTGATTGCACCTGGAAGTAGCGAATAAAATCTAAGAGTAAAGTTCATTAAACGATCAATCCCTCAAGGATGAGATGTGTGTTGTCTTGTGACCTTTCGGGGAAGTGCCGGCGAGTCTTCAAAAGTACCCTCGCCTTGTCTTGGAGCCTGATGGAAGGAGATGGGGCAGCGTCTCTTATCTATAGGCTGATACTTATTAAACTAATCCACTTTGAAATGAAGCATTACTCAGGCTGTAAACAAAAGGGTATTAGGGGACAAATCTGACAGCTCCAAAAAAGGTGTGCACAGCACAAGGTGAGAACAGCGTTGATGGGGCTCAAAATAAAATCTACCTTTAATGAGACACGGAAGGGAATAAACGGGGTAGGAGGAACGGCAGTCTGTGCAGCTTTCCGTCTGCGGCTGTGTGAATTGTTCATGGTACACACAACAGCTTCCTAATGAAAAGTGGGGTGGAAATCTTTCATGCAGACAAGCACAGATGCAGCCGCATCTGTATCCATACATACAAATTTGTGCACTCGCGAGAACCCACATGCATAAATCTTTAGTATATTAAGCCTGTGCTGCAGTAGTGCTGTCGAGATGCCTTTTACTCATGTTGGTATTTAATTAGCATAAGCTGAGGAGCGATAACAAGCCGATTGAAAGGGATGGGCCACGACGTAGGAATTAGCGTGGTGATCAGAACCTAACAGCTCCGGGAAGCTCGGAAAAGTCATGGATGACAATGAGGATGAGAAAAGAAATGACAGCTGTAATCCATTTTGAGCAACTACTAAGAGAAAGAGACAGAAACAAAAAATAATATGAAACATCATCTACAGAAAAAAACAAAAAACAAAACAAAAACCAAAAAACAGACACATGAAGAGAGGAAGAGGTGCACAGGGACCGGGATGAAGAAGGCTACTCTCACCAGCTTGGAAACTAATGCGATGGGTGATTACGCAGGTTTTAACCAGAAATCTGTCTGGGGGATAAACAAAGGGACTTTGGATCATCAGAGCTCATTGTGTTTTCATTAATGGATTCAAACAACACTTTGTACTGATGCTAGTAGTGTCGGTGTGTGTGTGTGTGTGTGTGTGTGTGTGTGTGTGTGTGTGTGTGTGTGTGTGTGTGTGTGTGTGTGTGTGTGTGTGTGCGTGTGTGTGCGTGTTGTGATGGTGGGAT
>OMNM01038304.1:0-12086 GCA_900302745.1 Parablennius parvicornis | reverse complement strand
GTATATACTCGATCCTTTAAAAATTAAATGTACGATCTCTTTCCAGCTTGTGCTCCGACATTTGAGTTTAACCCTGTGAAGAAGCAGCTTCTGGGAGCGAATAACGGCCGTGTGGTGATTGAGTGTAACCCCAGGGCGGCTCCTCGGCCTCGATACACCTGGACGAAGGGAAAGGAGCTCCTTTTTAACAATTCTCGGTCAGCACAGTTCATTACAACACAACCAATTACCCCGCAATAAAAAACCACTTCATTTGGCCAATTTAAATCATTCTAAACAGAGAACAAACTGTGTAGTTTTGAAATATACCCAGTATGACTTTTCACAATGGACATCGTAATTTTAATCAGTAATCTTTTTTTTTTTAGTATATCCATAATGTTTGACGGGAGTCTGGAAATCCGTAAGGCCACCAAAAACGACGAGGGTTTTTACACCTGCTTGGCTGAGAATGACAGAGGAAAGGCCAGCAGCGTTGGCTATCTTACTATCACAGGTCGGTGGTTGTGTATTTATGCAAATATCTCAATACCATCAACATTCACAAGAGAAAAAAAGTCTTTAACTTCAGCTTTACCTTTCACGTGTCCTTCACTCAGAGGCGACCAGCCTCTCAGTGGCACCGGAAGACTCTGAGGTGAAGGTCGGTGATGAGGTGATCCTCGGATGTGCCGCTTCATTTGACCCCATGTTGGACATCACATTCATCTGGGCCGTCGACTTCAGAGTCATTGACTTTGACGCGGAGTGGCAGCACTACGAACGGGTTTTGGTAGACGCCATTCTGACATCTTTCACAGCCTCAAGCCCAGTTTAAAAACTTTACATACGAAATATTAACCTATTAATACTCACTCCAGTTTCTCCCTTCCTCTTGTGTGCCTCCCTGTTGGCCAGAGTGAAGATGGAGTTGGTGACCTGCGAATAAAGAACGCGCAGATTTGGCATGAAGGCCGCTACACCTGCACGGCTCAGACCGTGGTGGACAACGACACGGCTTATGCCGACCTCAAAGTCGTTGGTCAGTCACAACACACTTTGATTTCATCTGTGTGAATAACAAGATCACGTTCATATATTGTCATATGTTTAAAACCCTTTATCCAGGTGTTCCAGGGCCTCCCGGCGTGATCCGAGTGGAGGAGATCGGTGACACGTGGGTGAAGCTGCTGTGGACTAAAGGATCTGAGCACAACAGCCCCATTCTGTCCTACACCATTCAGACCAGACACTACTGGGCTCTCTATGAAGACGACTGGAGGAATGCCACCACATGTGAGTACTGCACAGCCTGCAGAGGGTCCAAACAGGAACATCCGTGTCCGAACTGAACTGATCATTGCTTGAAACTTCTTTGAATTCATTCTTTCCTCTGTTTTTTTTTTTAATTTTTGTTTTTTTGTTTTTTTTTTTTTTTTTTTTTTTTAGCGCCAACCTTTCTTGATGGTAGCATGGACAGGGCGGAGGTGACAGACCTGTACCCCTGGATGGAGTATCAGTTCAGGATCATTGCCACCAACGAGTATGGCTCTGGAGAAGCTAGTATCCCCTCCCTCAAGATCAAAACCTGGGACGCTCGTAAGGACCAAGAACACGAGCAATTCTGCATTTTTTTTTTTCTTCATTTTTTTGTTTTGAAAGGAAAAAACAAATCTATTGTTACTTTTTGTCCTCACAGCTCCAGTGGTATCCCCCGCTGATTTGCAAGGCTATGGAGGCAGAAATGGGGAGATCTTCATCACATGGACAGTAGGTGTCACCATCTCACCTTCTTATTCACAGGTTACATTTGTTTCCTCAGTTTAAATGAGACGCCTTCCACTTCTACTTCAGCCCGTGCAGCCCTGGTATTTCTACGGCAAGAAGTTTGGCTACATTTTGGCCTTCAAGCCTCACGACGCTTACGACTGGTGGTATGAGACGATCTCGGACCCCGAGACGAGACGGCATGTCCACAGAGACACCTACTTCGTCATGACTGACGAAGACTTCCAAGTGCGGGAATTCCAGGTGAAGATCAAGTGTTTCAATGTGAAGGGAGACGGACCCTACAGCCTCACCAAGGTGGTCTACTACCCACGAGATGGTGAGGACTTCAGATTTTAATCTTACATGTCATGGTCGAAACGTCTATAGATTCCTATCAAAATGGAGGAATTGGATAAGGAGTGAATCGTTTCTCTCTCTTCAGTCCCAACAGAACCGCCCACAGATGTCTATGCCCGTCCGGTGTCTTCCACTGAAGCTCTGGTGTGGTGGTTGCCTGTCGTCGACACCGGAACCGGCCTACAACAGTACATTGAGGGATACCAGGTACCATAATAGCTGATTACTACCTCCATTTCACGTTAAATGCCATTATATCACATGTTCTCCATGTTTAAATCAACATACTGACGACTGTATGTAGGTATGTCACGACATTGTGTTATAATGCAATCCACTTGTGCATTACCAGTATACACCTCAACCTCAGTACTAATCTAATGTTTTTAAAGAACATCAACACAAAAAAGGGAAAGAAAAACAAGCCTTTAATGAACATTAATTGTTGGTGTTCCTATTTCAGAACGTAGATAACGTAGACTTCATTCACTGATTTGCACACTCTCTTCTCAAACTAACTTGTAAATCTACAATTTGATGATTACAAATATCCCCCGTCCTGCTCTTCAGGTCAAATACTGGAGAAAGTACGATGATCCGGAGCCAGGAGCACATCGCATATTCGTGTCAGGAGAAATCAATCAGACGCGGCTGGAAAACATGCTGCCGGACTCGCACTACCTCATTGAGGTCCGAGCCTTCAACGGAGCGGGCCTCGGACCGCCCGGTGAACACTGTGAGATGTTCACAAAGAGGCCACGTAAGACCCATAACACAGCACCGAAACCTGCAACTAAAAGAGGAATGATAACAATTTCACAGGTGTGCTTCATGAAATGTTTGTTTACAGCGCCGCCAGACCCTCCGAGGATGTGGCGCTACATCAGCTGGACAGGAAAGTGGCTGTATGTGTGGTGGGATCACATCCAGTACGACTGGTTTGGCAATATTTCCTTTCCCCTGTACTACAAGGTACAAGCTTTCTAACGTTTTGTTGCTTCCTGTGTAGAACAATAGTCGAAGTTAAAACTCATTATGTTTGTCCCTGTTCCTCGTTTCACAGGTCATGTTCAGGAAGACGGGATACATATATGGGAAGGTCTACGTCACCGGCTGGCACTTCATGGACTTCCCCATGCCTCAGGTCGGAGATTTTGAACTGATGGTGCGCGGCCGTTACGAAGGAGGAGACGGCCCAGTGAGGAAGATAAGGATTCAGGGTGAGTCTCAACCGTCATCTAGATGAAATCATTACTTCTGTTTATTTGATCCACCTTATTGTACATTGGTTCTCCCTCTTCTTCAGGTAAAGCATCTACAATCACGCCCACGTTAAGCCTTGTGTCATTGGTGCTGCTGGCAATGTGCATTGTGGGACTGGGAATTTAAGCCTGCCACAAGCTTATCATATACTCTGGGAGGGAAATACGTCGACCGACGATCCATTTTTCAGCATCAAGTGGTCCTCACACTGATCACCGGTGAAGATCCCACAACAGACATCTGCTCTGCATTAGTTCTGGTAAAACCCTGCACTTAAAAGTTGTTGTTTGTGTTGAATAAAGTTAGTTTTGGACCTTGAAACTTAATAATTTCTATTTACTGTGTCAGAGTAACAGCAACTGTTGAATTGAGATGTTTTATTTATTGTACCCCAAGGTCAAGATAAAAGAAGATGGGTGATGATTTTATATGGTGCAATTTTCTTTAGGCACTGTTATAAACCAAATCCACTTAGAAATGTAATTTTTATCATGTGTTTCTTCAGTGAAAACTAGTTTTGTCACTATAAAAGCAATATGATATGTGTCTTTTTCTGTTAATGAGCTTGCATGTCAAGAGGTTTATATGATTTTCCTGTTAAATTCGAAAAAATAGTTCATAAAGGTAATGACATTACTTTTCATAGAAGATCAATATAGTGAATCAGAAAGAAACGACCAGAAATAGGAAAATGCATTTTGCTTGACCCAAGCAGAGAAATGACTAATGTACAGCATTGTTAAGATCTTTCCCCATTCGATCACACGGAACACACCACTTCCCCCTTTACAATTGAATTTCTCTTGACGATAGAGGCACTGTTGTAAAATATAAAAGCATACTTTACTTTTGCTAAAATGAAGTACGATTATTTTCTTCAAGGACACTGTATGTTTTGAATAAACCAAATCCACAGAGTTCATTAATGTGTTTTCAATTTCAAGGAAAGCCATAACCCGGGCACTTTTTTGTAAGACTATCAATGTTTTTTGACAGTGAAATGTTACTTTTCAATAAACTCTGACACACAGGGTTTTGTAGGATTAGCAGCGGCTTCTGTATACATCATGTACCTGTATGCCAATGTCCTTTCTGGTGGGCTACAAGACCAATAAACAGAATACAACCAGAACAGTTATGTTTATACAACTTTTTATCCTGTCCGGACAGTTTCCTCTGAATATCTTCAAAAGTGCATTTATTTATTTATTTATTTTATTTTTTTATTTTTATTTTTTGTTTTTTTGTTTGTTTGTTTGTTTTTAACAGGTAAACTGGGAGGAGGCATTGGATTACTCACTTTATTGTAATTATTTAGTATTATGGGATATATTTGCTTTTATGTTTGTTTGTTTTTTTTAATGAAGTATGTGCTTTTAGTCATATTTACAATCCATGTCATGTAATCTATTAACCTATTAGACTACTTTCAAAATTCTAGGTTACCTCTGAATTTGGCAACATTGAAACCTTTTCGTTCCTTTTTTTTTTCCAGACATAGACATTTTAGATTTTAACAATTTTCAGATATTTGTTATCAGAGAAATGCTCATTGAAAATTATTATTTCATACAAGTGGATTGGATTTTTGAGGATTTTTTTTTTTTTTTACTTTGGTATTTTTCAACACAGCAGATTTATTTGTAATTGTGTGGATATTTAAACACTGCAGCTGTGCCCCTCTGTGAGTCTTGTTAATGAAAGACTTACAAAGCACATGGTTGAAACAAGCTAAAAATGTACTATATAGGGGAACAATACTAAATGATAACAGTGCATTGACTGACATGTTTGTAGGTTTATTGGTGTCTAGTTTTTGATACTTAAAATGCAAAAGAAAGAATAGTCATAGCCTGTAATGGTGCAAAAATTCGACTTAAGAATTCATTTATATACCACCTGGAGAATTAAATGTGATATGCAGTGTTAGTCAGCAGGTGGCAGTGCATCCACATGTTCATAACCAATATTCCCCACGCTTCAATCCCATTTATTTAACAAGCACTTTGTTTGTTTGGAGCTTGGATATCGGCTTACTCCTTGTAAAGTATTGTAATGCGATTAAACATGGTAAGATGCTCTTTCCTGTTTCATGGGGAACTATATCTTAAGATTCAATTTCTATTGAAGAAATTACATCTGGAAGCTGAGTAATACATCTTTATTTTGATCTTTTTTTACAATAGTATTCATTAACTTGTTTTTCTGTCACGTCATATTTACCAATACCTTAACGGATTCCGTCATGCTGTGTTTTGAGTGTGTTTTGGTTCTCAGTCCAAGTAAAAATAGTAAACCCATGATATCTTGTGATGCTCTTAGAGTGAAATTCGAGGCTGTTTTTTGTATGTTTGAGTGCTTTTAGTCATGCTCTAAAGCCTCCTTGTTTGTATACAGTGTTGTATCCTCTGTGTGGGCGGCTTTTACCTCTCCGGTTTCCACCTCCATTACTAGTTTTTGCTCCATGTTTATCCTCCATCCCTTCAAACAAATAACACAGACAGGGGAAAATCCAAGCATGAGGCTGAGATCAATGCTGCCATCATTTACCAACAAACACAGCAGATGCACAAAGGTGAGTCCTCCATGGCTGGATAGTGAGTCTTCCTCCACAGAAGGATATTGAAAAGCCTCTTGTTGTGATACACTCTTCTGTCTGCTTTTATTAACATGCTCAATGTTGATCTCATACAGGGAACACACAGAAGAAAAAAAAACTCCTTTTCATCCAACTCGGTGGCTTGGAATGGAAGATGTCTTTAATTTCCTGCACTCATTTTGTATCAAATTGAAATTCTCAAAATGTTTTTGCTCTGTCCTTTTTTCTAAGTCTGAATCAGAAGGCATGCGAGGATGTGGAGTCGAACGCCGAAGATGGAATATTACTAATGTTGCTGATCACCGCATGAAAAGTATTTGCAGCGTGGCTCGCTGATATTTTGATAAGATATGTGCAGGAGGAGCTGCCTCCCCCACAAACTATCGACGTGAGTGAGAAAGGTGATGTGGTTAACTCACCTGATGAAAGATCCACATGCGGAGTAAACTCCAGTCCTGGCTGTGCTGCACAATAAACTCAGCTCAGCGGGAACCGACAGGAAATTCATATCATCACCAGATTTCATGAATATCCCTGATACAGCAGACCAACGTGATTTCCTGGTGTCTTATGTTGGAAGGTGTGAACTGGAGAAACCAACTCCGCCAAGCACTGTTGTGTGGACACATTTTAGACAATATTGTCCATCCTTGTGTTGCAGAGAGGTCTTTCTCTCTGTTTCCAGGATGGCGACGCCCCTCTTTGTGCTGGAAACCAAGATATCAATCCCCTCACTGGTTTGCCATTTGGCCACCATGTTGTCTGTTTTCTCAACATGTTTGTTGAACCATCATGACATTTTTGTGCCAACATTCATGTTGGCATGAGACCTCCATTTCTAGAAGACCGAAAAGCGACTTATTTCATACAGGTTGAATTAAAAAAAAAAAAATCTGAGTAAAATGGTTAAAATAATGACTTAAAAATTATAGTTAAACTGATCGATTTTGTGTTTATTCATAACAGATTGTATTTTGAAGTTTCCTTTTCTATTGCTGTGCTAAATGATGCAACTCTATGCAACATCTGAAGTCTAAATATTATTTTTTCCAGGATCGTTTGTCATGCGCTTCTGTGTATAAGCACAGTGTGGCACCATCATGGATAACCACAGATCTCTGCAAACAAACAAATAAAAGCACTCGTTTTCTCACAGACACCAGGTATTCTAATGCAACACGCCAGACACAGAAAATAAATTCACTTGATGCTCTGGAAAGCTGATTATTTACTTATTAGATATTCCCTTTGCTGTTTTCTATTTGATCAGAAGAAGCTCTTCTTGCTGTCAGGTTTGGACCTGTGAGGGTAGAAGTACATAAATAGATTTAGTAATAGATCCGTAGCTGCTCAAAAGCGGGTTCAGCCTGTGTGATCTGCCGTCTCTCAGGTGCGCTCATTGCATTTTTTATCAAATCCTCTGAACCCTTTTTAATCCAATTTCCCTTCTGTGAGTTATTCCCAGTTTCATCCACACCACAATAGCAAACTATAAACATAAATAGAGAAGGTGTTTTCTGCAGCAGTTCATGAAAAATGACTATAAGAGATGTAGAAAAGCATAAAAAAAATTTTTTTAATTTTTAATGTGCAACAAAGAGCCACACCAGGACATATGCAAAGCAGCGTGCATTAGCCTTTGCAGTGGCCCTATAAATCACGTGCATTTGGCTGTGTCCCCCTGGCATGCTCGCTACTTAGCCCAGACTGGAGAGGCCCTCTCCTGCCGGTCGCACAGAGCGGCGTATCCCACCGAGCGACGTCAGATGGCTCCTGGGGTTTGGGGAAAGAGCCACACTAAATCTCTCAGACCAATTTGGTGTGGCAGAGCCGGGCCGGCGTGTGCAACGGCTAACCAGGTTAGCAGCCTCCAAGAACCAAGGTTGTTGGCTTCCTCCTGCTGTTTGATTGGCTGAAATGGGTTGCGGTGTCAGGTCAGGCTGTAATTGCCTGTTCTATGGATAGTTTATGGCCCTGTTTACCCTGTGAGGAATCGCTCCTTCACACCGTGCTCTTTCTTCTGGTGGTGGTGCTCTGTCAGACGTGAGGTTGATAGGTGCTCTCTCACTATTAGCGAACAAAAAGAATGGGCACTCCGAGGCTGAAGGAAACAATTTTAGCTGTATTGTGTCGCATTGAAGGGGAATTGATTGCTTGGTGTGCATTGCATACTCTCTGAAGAAAAGAAAAAAAAAAAAACAACTTATCTGTTCAGTGACTAAATTGGGAAACTTCATTGTGGAAATACTCTCTAGATACCAGAAACCCCAACAGTGCTGTCTGAATTCTGAAACGAGAACACACAGGTTGGACTATTGTGTGACTTGGTTTTGTGCAGCTCATCAGTCCCGCCGCCAGATTTGTGCTTCACTCTGCACCGCGACTCCCCCCCACCCCTCAGTCGGCTTTTGGCAGAAACACGAAATCCTTTTCTCTCGTCGTCTCTGTCTTGTGCTGGCAGACCTGATGCTTACTGACGCCGATGCCAGAAAACACAGTTTCCAATCCTCTTTGAGTCCAATTAAAGATTAAGAGCAGTACATCCGCAGAGCCAGGAGCCTTTCTTATAAAATACCTTCTTATTTCAGAGCCATTCCTGAAGCTGGGAAGTAGGCAGTATGCTCAAAACACACAATTAGGAGTGTCATTGTTTGACATCTGCCGCAGCACTTTTCCACAGACAAGGTTGTGTTTAGCTGCTTGGCTCAATTTATTTCAACATCTCGAGCCAATGCCACAGTAAAGTACCTGATAAACAAGGGCAGAAGAATGAAACTGTAAATTCTCATGCCTGTGAAATTGGGGACATTTCTTCAAATTTCTGGAAATTTGGTCTATGATGTCTCCCACCCGAATGATGAAGTCATCAACAAGCTTGTAAAAAACATACATAAAGCCCGAGCATTCTGCAGTGACGTGTTAATTCATTATATAAATTGAAGACACATTTGTGTCTTCCTGCTATTGACTGTAGCTATGACATGCAGCAACAGACAATGTAATAAATTGACAAATTTGCGATGCCATAAGGCCAATAATGTGTAGGATAAATAAATGTAATCTTTAACAATAGTTGTTTATTAAAAATGTAAATTTGCCTTTTTTTTCTCCTCTTCTCATCTCTCCTATCTAAGCTTAAAGGACAATTTTGTTGTAATTGTTGCAATGACAACGTAGAAGATTGATTTGATATGATTAAAGTAATTACACTATTGAAAAGTTATTGCATTATTGGCTTTAAGACATTAAAAATTGCTAATGATTATTACATGATTGGCTGCTATTATGTTATTGGTTACATTACTGGTTGCTACATGGTTGCAGTACTTTACGGCAAATAAGGAATTTTACGGTGTGTTACTATACTCAAAAGTGTACATCTTGATGTCTAATATTGCAGGTGTGGAAGTCTGCAACACTTATATGACATATTTCATATTCTAGTTAAACACACCGCATTGGTTCTAGGCCTGTGATTCTAATCATCGAGGAGCATCATGATCAGTTTCTAGTATCTACAATTACCTTGTCAGTCAGGCAGAGGGTCTGGGAGAGCACGGCATTCATAAAATGCACCACTCTCTTTTATATTCACTCTCAGAATATTTTATCCACAGATTAACACTTCACATATCCCACTGAAATAAGTAAGTTAATGTCAAATTATACGTCTGCTGTGGTTGAATGAGAACTGTTACAAGGTGCATGTAAACAAGTCTAAGATTCAATGAAAGAACGAAGTGAGCAGATCCAGAAAGTGACTTTTCGTTAAAGAAAACAGTGATCATCTGCTCAGTTCCGCCCTTGTTTCTGCTGTGGACAAAAGTGCCGGGCTGCAGCCATTAGTGTTTGGTGTTGCTGAGCTCTCGGCTGTCACACATGAGGCCGTAAAGTGAAGGATGGATGTCAGGTTGACAAAAGAGGAATGTGAAGCCCCTGCTGTCGGGAAGGAAAAGCGAAGCGGAGAGAGTGGCAGCACAAAGAAAAGGAGAGAAAACAGACGGCGGAAAGTGAGAAATGGAAGACGAAGGGGCTGGAGAAAAAGAAATTCGACTTTGGAAACTTCACAAAATGATGAGGCTTCACTCGGTCCCTATGAAGTGAAACAATCACCTCCATCCTTCCCTTGGAAGGGCTGGATTCATCAAACACAGCCCAGTGACAGACTACTTTTCTCCAACAGGGAGGAGATGGCATGAAAGTACAAATCAAGTCCAGGAGCAGTTCTGAGCAGGAACACCCCTTCCAAAAATATCCTTTTGAAACTCTCCTTTTTATGCTGAAAGATGCTGCAGCGATGATGAAAGTATCAATTTCAAAAGTCTGAGCCAGCGTTGTCGCCTCAATCTCAAGTGGGAACAGATGCACGGCGAGATGGAACTGCTGCCATGTCTATTTTAATGTCTATTTACTTCGCTTCTGCATCTGTATGGCCTTTGTATTATTTTCTTCTTCTGGCAGCACGCTGCATGTAATCCTTTTCACACACTGGGTTCCAGCTAGTGTCAGTAAGGCTAACAGATTGCATCATTTCTAAGGGCACAAACAAGCTGAAGTTCAGCCTCAGAGATAATTTACAGAGTCAATACAGAAAGAGTCATTAGCGGCAGAAAAATCCTGGATTCAGCCTGTTGTCGTCTTACATTACTAGCACTTGTACCAAGTGAAGATTGTCCACGCAAGAAATGTGATCCTATGTCAGCAATAAAATGTTATCTCCACAGAAAAACAACAACACAACAGTAAATACGTCACTTCCTATAAATGATGGCCTCCCTTTTGTGGGCCAAACAGTAACCGACATGAAACATTGTGAGCTTTAACAATCGTCTCTCTTTGTTATCAGAGGGGCCGACCCTGAGAGCAAACAGTTGTCACGTCCTGCCTTTATGCAGATAAAGCCAGTGTTGTGTTTGGCTTCTGCAAAGTCCAATAAACGTGATCAAAAAAATAAATCCTTAAAAAAAAAAAAAAATTTGGATCATGTATGTCCCACTATCAAGTGTCAGATTTTGCAAAAACTATTTTTTTTATTTGTGCCACAATTATGCATTTGTTGGATGAGCATCAGGAAAGTGAAACATTTTCTAATTTCCTCTGTCAATCCTAACAGTTTATGTTGCTCTTCAATAATATCTATTGGATGTGATCTCATAAAATGTGATACAATTTAAAATTCAACAACTCTTAATTTTTTTGTAGGTTTTTTTTTTTTTTTAAATAAACATTTCAAATAAAATTTTTTTCATGGATTTTAGCATCTTGCTTTGTTTTGTTGCCTTCTCCATATATTCTACAGACGTTGTTGCCACTTGTTTTGTCACTGACTAGTCTACTTTTTTTCCCTCCAGTATGTATAACAAACTACTTTATGACTCTTCTCAGTGCCTTGTGTAAAAAAAAAACAAAAAAAAAAGGTCAATCTTCTCAGCCCTCGTATCGTGTGCTCACATCCTCTCCCTGGAGAAACTATAAACGTGGTGCTTTAAAATGCTTCTGCCAACATAATCTTACCTGTGATTCTGTTGTAAACTCGGTAATTTGAAGAACCATTAAGCTGAATGTAGAAGCTTGGTAATTTAAACGGAAGCGATGAGGCCATCACTGAAAATATGACACGACAGAAAGATGATGAATCACAGTAGGGACAAAGCTGCCGTGGTGCGTCTGGAGATTTTAACACAGCTCTTAATTATAGGAAAACACCTGGACTAGCCAGACAACAAAACTCTGTGAATGCTACTGGTTTTGTATTTATTTGGTCACAAACCAGACGACTGGATGTTCACAAACATCTGTGCACGGTGCTCCTGTCATTCAATACTAATATGTGGAATAAGACAATAAATCCAAAACGTTGCCACCACATTATTGGTCGGAGGGTGAGTCAATAGAGAGTCATTGTCCAATCCAATGATTGGTATTTCATCACTTATCTCATCCTGAGATAAGTAAAAGTCAATTTATAATTTAGGACCAAAATCAAAGCATAAAAACTACAATTAACTAATGTTAATTGTACAGAAGAGGATTAGGGCCACTGAAGAAAAAAAAAATTTTGAGGTTGAAAAAAAAAAACACCTCATGCTCTTCAGAAAAAAGTCGAGATTTTTTTTTT
>OMNM01038300.1:0-11824 GCA_900302745.1 Parablennius parvicornis | reverse complement strand
CTCTTTTAACCTCAGGCTCCCTGAGGTTCCCACCTCAGATAAGACAAAGGGAGACGACCTGCAGGCAAAAGGGCCAGTGTGGCCTGGGAATGGGTCGAATCCATCAGTCTCTATTAGCTGTCTTCTCAGTAAGTTCAAACAACACAATGTTACCAGCCAAAACAGAGCAGACAAGATGGCAAGATGACTGATGGCGGCCAAATTACAACCAGGAACAGCAGTAATCTTGTTATTAGTTCGAATCAAACTATATCAGAATATAGTCTTCCATTAAAACCAGAAAGAAAAAAAAATACTACAAATGTGCAACAGCGCTCTGTTATTGTTATGCTCAAATATAAAAAAAATAAATAAATAAAAAAAGCAAAAGGACTCTAACATAGATTTATTTGGGGCAGAGAACAATCAGAGACAGCATCCAGGTATGCTTGAATCAGTTCTAAAATCTCTAAGTAGCAAAAAATCAAAACAAAATCAAAATTGATTCATTCATTAATGTTTAGATAGCTTGTATTAGCTGGCACATGCAGTCAGTTAAATACTCCGAGCTACAAAAACTGGAAAAGAATGTAAGCATGTGCAAGTTTAGACTTTTTCCTTATAGTATATCTACACTAAGTTCTGAGACAATTGGATTAATGTTTTATAAATACCATAGGTTTATTTTTGGACTAATTGTGTCAGGTGTATAGAATATAGAGACAAAAACATCTCAGATTAATGGAAATTTACAATAGCATCGGGCCAGGGACTCAGACTTGGGACACCCTGCAGTAAATTAGAGTAACTGCAGCTATTTTGAAGCATAAAATCTCAGTGTGAAAAAGAACTACTCACAAATGATCAGATCTATAATAGCATGGTGACTGTGTCACATTCATATAAACTTAAATAGCAGCTTTGTCTCAATAATTTGGCTTGAAAAAAAAAGTTTACGTACGTAGAGTGATCTTGAACAGCTTTTTAATTTAAAAAAGAAATATACTCTGTAATGTCACATTAGACTTTTTGGGACAGTGAATTGATTCTGCTGCTAAATACAGAAGAACTGCCGTGAATATGCTGGAACAGTGTTAACAAAGCAATGACTATGAATAACTGGAGTGTGTATTAGGTTTGGAAAAGAGTGTGTGAGACAATGGAAAGTGAGTGACATTGAAAGAGGATAAAGAATGTACTGGGAGAATACTGGGAGGCAGAAAACCTCTCAGATGGAGAGTTTGACCTTTGGGCAGGATTACCCCAAACACTTGACCTGCCCACTCAGACACATTCCAAAGACTCAATAATGACATGACAAGTATACAAGAAGAGTTTGATTTTACCTGCTCAAATGTTTTCTTGCTGTTGACTAGATAAATTTGACAGAAAGTTGAATTTGAGCTTGTGTCCAGAGCTGTGAGTGACAAGAAGCAAATACAAGTTCTGACATGATCCTATGAAAAAGACACATCAAAAATCTGATCGGATCTGGACTAACTGAGGATTGATAATCAAAGGAACACTCTTTACATGTAAAAGACCATGTTCTGTATGACAAAGGATGTAGTCTATTTTAACAGTGTGTAACAACTAATAATATAATTACCAATAATATAAAAATGTTGCTCTTTTTAAAATATTATAAAGCCCATAATGCCATAACTTGTCAATAGTGTAACAGGATATTTGCACCAACATTATAATGACATTTTGCCAATGAACAACTTATAGGACTAAAGAAGCATTAACAAATCTAAATGTTATACATTTAGCCAATAATATATATTAAACTATATTTCTTTGACAGTCTTTTGCAGGTTTTGCTGAATTCATTCATTCATTACAGAGACACACTATGCAGCACTTTTTCTCAGTTATCATTGTATTAAATCTTTCACTATACTTTTACATTATCAGCAAGTTATTATGTTATTGACTTTATTACATTCAGAATAACTAAAATTATCATGGTATTAGTCAGTATTACTTTGTTGGTTGTTATACAGTGGTTGCCGGAGGTGAGTTCAGGAAGGTGTCCCCATATTGTTGTTTGTAATTGCTCCACATGTGATATTGACAATTAAATGAAATCTTTTCTTTTACTTTATTTCTTAACAATCTGTAAGCAATCCTTCATTTAAAAGGATATCAGGAGTCTATGTCAGAGTAAGTTGGTAACTGTGTGTTGATCTTTTCACAGACTTTCGAACCGTTGGGAACAGGCGTCCAGAAGCCATGGAGCCAACATAACACAGCCCCAGTTTGAGACACAGCTGATCAGACAAATTAGGAATGTGGTCAAGAGTAAATTCAGTTTATTTAACAGTCATTATCTTAAAAGGTTTTCCCGTCATTTGAAGTGTTGTAAATCTTACAGAGAAGGTCACTGTGTTCGTGAATCAGACGTCTCAGAGGTCGAAAAACCTTGTGTTGGAAACTAAACATGTGTCGATGCTTCTTTCAGAAAACATCCCCGGAGGCTCAAGATTTTATCCTATTTGACATTTGAACTCTGAATGAGGGTCAGTTTTAAGTTTTACACATGAATGTTACTTGTGTCTGACTGCAACTGCAAATTATATATAGTATTTGTACAGAAGTTACAGACTCAAGGTGCTGCTATCCCCAATCTTTTACCTCTCATTTCCCTATTTGTTTATCCATTGTATAGAATAGAATAGAATAGAATAGAATAGAGAAAAAATATTTTTTTAATATATTTTTGCACATTATTTCATTATTTCAAAACAATGATAAAAAATATATCTATGAATACAACTGTTGTTTTACTATTATTCAAAGCCATATACAGCCTCTCTTTCAGGAGGGTTTTCAATCATGATGCATGAAATGCAATTAATAATACGAGCACTGTTCTTTAAACTTCTCATTTAGCACCATGGAGCACTGTTGTACTTTGCTCATTTGGCTTGAAAAAGCCAATCTTACTCCCCAGTTTTGCACAATGTCGCCTGATTTGAAATTGAATTGAAAGACAGCTGTACTGAGTGACATTTTGCAATCCTTTCACAAAAACCTTGTGAGAAATATATCTAATATATACACTTTTTTTGGTATGAATCCTGACACGTGTGATTTTGGTCAGTTTTACACCGAGATTATAATAGGCATGTGACTCTATGAAAGAAGCAGACAGGCTTCAGAAACTCCACCAATGCTAAAGATGAACTTTTGACTTCAAACACACACATGCACCGACAGACAGACACACACAGACACATACACACGACTGCTCAATGACACACTGAAAGGCCTCCAGTACATTGCTGTTCAAAGCACGCATTGTTTGGAGTCGTGAGGGGGTCAAATGTGGACATCTGCAGGGGTGACAGTTTCCATTACAGCAAATGTCCATGAATCATTACCCCATGAATGCAGTACACCACCTCCCCTCCCCCGCCCCAATCTTCTAACAATGACTTCACCTCAGATACACCACAATCATACAGAGACAAACAGAGGGCATGAGCATGCAGATTTGAAGCCAAATACGTATGGTTTTTTTTTTGTTGTTTTTTTATGGTGAGGCTCCTCGATCAAGCAAGAGACATAGCCAATTGGAGCAGCCTCACCCTTTGGTTAAACTGCTTGTTCTTCCGACATATCTTGCCCTGCTGAACCTGCTCGGTGTCCACAGGGTCCCCGACGTAGATATGGTCATCTGTATCCCCAGTGTCCTCGATAAAGCGAGGCTCCTTGATGTTGTGAGGCTGCTCGATGATGTGAGGCTCCTGGATATGGCGAGGCTCCTGGATCAGCTGAGGATTCTTGGTGTTCTGATGCCACTTGAGCCACCGACGCCTCTTGCGCTGTGGATGCTTCTCCCAGTGCTGAGTCTGCTCCAACAGCTGAGGGGTCTCCGTGTGTTGAGGCCGGAGCTCTTAGGCCTCCTGCTTGGTCAGCCGGACCTCAGCCAGGTGGAACCCTTCTCCTCCATCAGCTGAGGGGTCTCCGTGTGTTGAGGCCATATAAAGAGTCCTTTTCAGTCTCTTTATAAAATATAATCTAAATATTTACACAGAATTGTGTGAATGCTAATAGAAATCATACAATTACTTTCCACTATTTTGTGTGTGTTGTGTAAGCATATGCATTTAAAAAAAAATGCTTTTTTTAGATTTTTGTGTGTGAACATAAGAATTTGTTGTCCGCAAAGTTGGATTGTTATTATGGTGACTGTCAAAGGAAAAAATTCCTAAAGATTTTGCAACTGTAATAATGGTCCCCATACCTGGAATGATACACCAAAAGTGAAGAAAGTCTGTCCTCTCTCTCCCTGGCTTGTTTCAGTTTTTAAAAAGTGTGTTGCTCCAACGAGCCAATCAGAAGTCAAACCCTATATACTTTAATCGGGGGTTTAGCCAGTCCCAATCAAGGTAGGCTCCTCGCTTTGACACCTCCCACAATTAGGCAGCTCTGCTCTAACACATGGCACCATGAGAGGAAATACTTCCTCCTCTTCCTAATATGGGCATGTGTCGGCCAGAAGCCATGATTGGGCCAACCCTGACATGCAAGAGGCCAGAGCCCGAGGTCCAAAGCTGCTTGCAGCTTTAAATTATTTCCAATCTCATTTTCATACAGTTTTTTTTTTTTTTTACATTTTAGCTTTGATGTGTTTCTTGAATTCTAGGACAGTTCCTGACTCTTTTATTAGGGACCTCAGCCCTAACGTCCTGACCTGGAGGGCCAGGACCCTATTGGTTTTGCTATGTTTCTTAATAGTAGTAGTTATTGTTCTCTTATTCCAGCATGTCAGGGACGCAAACCCAAATTTAAACTCCTAAACACATCCAAAAGCTCACCAAATTTGGCAAGCTCATCAGGACTGCTGAATAATTTCAGAAAATGTAAAAATGAACCCCCAGAGTACCAAATGTGCTCTCTAGCACCACTGAGAAACACGGAAACGGCCACCACAGCCTGTAGGAATGTAGGAAAAATGACAATGTTGACATCAAAATGGTTATTAAGTGTTTAGCTATGCTAGGCATGTCCTGACTGTCCAAATAAAAGCCCCAAACTCTACGGTAGGTAAGCTATGGTAGGTGTGAGCTGGCTTTCAAGAAAATAGCCCTAAATATTTTCAAAATAAAAGTCTATTTCTTAAAAACTATACCTACAAACCTTAAAAATTTATATTTAGGGATTAGCTAGATTCAAGCTTAGTTGGCTTTTGAAGTAAAATCCCCCCACATTTTTCAAAATAAAAGTCCTTTTTTGTGAAAATCATCAAAATATATATTTTATCAATATTTAAATGTGGCAGAGGCCATGATTGGGCCAGAAGCCATGATTGGGCCAACCCCAACGAGCCAGAGCCCGAGGTCCCGACCAACGCTGCTTGCAGCTTTAATTCTTGTTTGTATTTTGTGTTGTGGTGTGACACACACTCAAAGGACAGACAACCTTCAGAAAGAAAATGTGACAGGAAAATATTATCTCATATTTGCTCCATGTTCCCTCTGGCAGAGTACCATCCATTGACATCCACCCACTGAGTAGCCACCACAAAAATGCTCATTGTTCAGAAGCGCATGTGTCAAATGTTGCAGTCTGCTGTTTTCTACTCGGTTCCTCTTCTGTTTGTGTTCTGAGAGAAGGAAGAAATTTCCAGGTGGGGTCAATATAATACTTAAAGTGTAATTCTCTCTTCTGGAAAAATGTCTCACACATGTGTACATGATAAAGTAAATGGTGATTAACAACTCTCTGATTAATGCATTCAATATACTGATTTAAATCTACTGCAAGCTGATTCCTCAAAAGAAAACTTTGATGATTTTTACACACAAACTAATCCTAGAAGAGTTTTTCAATCAACATATGATGTATCTAATCTTCAGGCTATCATACAAGAAATGTTATCATTAATGAAACAATATTTAATTCACAACAGGTCTTTTGAAAAAGCTGCAAACCTGTCTGACCCTGTGAATTTCAGAAGTGAAAAGAGACTGATAACGTGTGAAAAAACAGTTCACATATTTTTTTTGTGTGTGTGTCTTTTCTTAACACCCACATTTTATGGCTGAGTTGCTCACTCATCAGGAGTAACCACAACCACAAGAACGAAAATCACAACAGAGACCAAATCGGTGGCACCGAGCTGGACGACTGCTTCACATCCGGGAGGCGAAGTGAAGGAAAGAGATCTGATCTGCTGTGTAGAATTCAAATATAAACACGAAAAGCAATCAGCTGTGGCGCTGAAGGAGGAGGGGCTGATGTGCGGAGAAACTGGAAAAAATCTAACTAGCAAGAAAAACTACAAGCTGAATTAGAACGGCAATAAAAATAAGTCATTGTTTTATAAACTAAAGTTTCAGCTGTCATTGATCGTTTCCCCATATGTGTACATGTTATATACTCATGGAAATCACGTTTGCTTTGTTTGGCATAAACTGTTTTTTCTTTCAACTGGAAAACATAATCAAATATATTCAGCATGCAAATGAGACGTATTCTCAAGGCTTATATTTGCAGTGCAAACCAGCTCACAAACACACAGTGGACCAGCAATCTGAATTTCAATTCTTGTTAACTAGTGAATGTGATATCCTTTATCCATAACTTTTATCTGTAACACAATATACAATAAATATTTACATATTTATTGTATATTGATGAAATTCAGGGTTTTGGGTGTCTGTTGTGGGGTTTTATGGATAATGTGAAACATTAAAATCCAGCTTTTTTTAATCACTTTCGCTAAATATAAAATTAATCCAACACTTGAAATAATTTCAGCACCACAGGTTACGCATGCACCAAGCTAATTGCATACAATCGTTAAAACGAAAATATATAGATTGTCTTACTGTAATGTCATTTGCAGACTCTGACCTTTTATTGAAGGAAACATTTGGAATGTTGTGAGTCCATAACTTTTTGTGTGTCACTTTCTGGCTTTAAAGCTTAGAAGTTACCATCTGTATCAACGAAATGATTTGTTTAAAATGCAAGACCCCTTCAGATTGCATTATTAAAACATATTAATACATATTAGAGATCTCTGTGCTGCTACTTGTATAAACTTTCCCTGATTAATAACATGTTGTTTTAATCAGTTAATCATAACAAGATGAACAGACAGTGAACAGGAAAAAAAAAAAGAGACAATGAAAAGTGCTCTGAAACCAGCTCTGCATGCATTCCTGTGTGTTCCTCACACAGGCCAGGTAATTATTGTCCGTCTGCCAAGTAATTACCGACCGATGCCATCTTAGTAGCTCTCTAAACTCACTTTCATCTTTCAACACGGGCTTTCAGCAGTCATTTAAATACAGTGGGCAGAGTCTAGACATTGTATTTGATTGTGGGCTGAGCAAGTCTTGGATACGATGGTGGGCTTTGCACATCAAACCTTGGGTTTCCATTATAGTAAATGGAATAATGCTTTACATTTGCATCTGCTGAAACACAACAAAACTCCATGTATTTATGTATTAAGGTACATGGTAAAGCTAGATTTTGGATCTGCAGCCTATAGATTAGCCTACACCCGTGACTGAGTGTTATACACAGATACTATAGATTGTTATTGACCTACATGCATGCTCTTCTATAGAATCCAGAAACTACAACAGAGCTACACCAGCTCACACTGGCAGAATGGCTGCAGCCCATATCCACATGAAGCAAAGTGAAAATGGGCCCGAAGGTGTGAAAACTTAAAAAGTGCAGTAAAATATACCACAGTGTGTTGGAAGAAATCTAGCATTGTACAGCACCCGCAACATTTTGTTGTAAATAGAAATGGTAAACGTGTTTTTCTTTTCTCCTTTTCTGTGCATCATTTTGACAAATATCTTCAAATAATGGACAGTCAGAGCACATCTGTCTGTCATTGTGGCAAAACAAATAGAGAAATTATCTTGACTTCTCCAATGAGCTTTTTAAAGTTCGGAAAACTGAACTTAGTTTGTCAAAATGTTGAGGTATGGCAATAACGGTGCATGATAATATCGGAAAAAAAGAAGAGAAAAAAAAGACCCAATGCTCCCTGAAAATAAACACAACATTTAAGCTCTCTCGTTTCCTCAGGAGCTAAAATACTTTCTTTGTACGATTCATGCCTCAAAGCTGAGACAACTTCCAGCAAACACACAACGACAGTGAGTCATAGCCAACTTTTTTTATGGTTGCCATGGAAACTTGGCACGCAAACAACAACAATAGACAAGACATTTTAATGTCCATGTGTCACAAGCATTGAAAACTGTAAGTCTTTTTTTTTTTTTTTTCTTGCAATGACGAGGTCCATCAGAAAACAATGTTTGGTTCAGTTCCTTTGCAATCATGCAACTTTCTTTTCCTCCTCCTGTATTTTCAACCACAGCATTCTCAGATTTCCTCTAAATGCCATGAGAACCACCGAATAAGGACGACATCATCTCTGCAAGCTTCGCATCATGGAAAATATGTAAGTAAGACCCATTTTTAACGGAAAGTCCTAAGACCCCAGAAGAAACGCCCATTCTTCTTTTCAAGTTTCCAGTCGTACATTTTTTTTCCCCCCATACAGAACTGACGGTTACACACAAACAGCAATGACACCTTTTTACAGTCGCTCCATTGTGCCCAACTGTGTTCCAATCAAACTCACTCTGTGTGAATGAGCACATTCCAGGCCGGACGCTGCTAACTCCTCTAATATACCCAAGACATTTAGGTACAGGATCTTTCATACAGCTCACTTGCCAGGTTTCAGACTCGTAAAACACTAAAGGGAGTTCTTTTTTTTTTTTTTTTTTTTAATAAATGCAGAAACATCAGAGACCAAATAAGGTCAAGGACTGGAAACAGTTCATGGTGCATGGTGGGAGACGAGCCAAATGAATGTGAATAAGCAAATAGAACTATGGCTTTACTTGACATCAGAAAAAATTGTAGATGACATATGGTCATAACGGAGGATGTCAAACGCTAACAAGGCTGAAATTGTCAAGAGTGAAATAATGTCCCTTCGGTTTTACTGTACAGAGGAAACTCGTCAGAAATAGTCTCCTACTGGGCTCACCTCGCAATCATTTATATTGGCTAAACATGGAATCCTTTCAGAGCAATTCAACCAACGGTAAATGGAAAGTGAAGGTTCCTTGAGCCAGAATGAGAGTGTTTTTTTTTTTTTCTTTCTTTCTTTTTTGAGCGGGCTGGCATGGTGAAGTTGGGAATATAGAAAACAACAAGAACAAAATCTGTTGTCAGCTCAACGTATGTGTAAAAAAAAAAAAAAAAGAAGAAGTACGTACAGAAGTGGAGTGTACACCCAACCCCTCAAACTAAACCCAAGTCTGTTATTGCTGTTGTTATTTTGCATAAGGATTTGAATCAACTTTGATTCAATTCTGGACAGAATTCTTATGAAGCAATAGAAACCATTGGCTTACTTAAATGGTGGATGATTTGAAATTTGCTCTCAGTCACTTTGTGGGATAGTCAGATGTTCAAGTTTCTCATAATTTTTGCATCAACACAAGATGCTTGAAGTCCACATGGAAGGTTCTGGAAATGGTTTTTTTTCCCCCAGTATGTCAACAGAGCTGCACAGACGGGCATCTATTTTTTTTTTTTTTTTTTGCTAATGTGAATAATTATGCAATTTCACAGACATGTTCTACCTATTTGCATTTTTCTTTAAATCAGAAAGTTGGCTAATAAAACATTTTAGTTTATGTTTTAGATGTTAGATGTCTCAGCCGTACGTACATTAAATGGTTCAGTGCTGAAATAAGTGTTGCTCTGCCAATAACAACATCTCCACTATGTATTTTTTTTTTTGCTTTGAGTTAAACATATGATTTAGTCACAAGATTTTTCTGATCATCACGCCTTTGGCAGTTCACATTACCAACAACTACTGTGTTTCATGTGAGAGAAATATATGATTAAGTCGAGTGCCATTCTGACTGTTTGAGATCGCCCAACATGGAGCAATAATTCTATGTTGACAATGAGTATAAAATCTACAGACGCCACTCCTGCAGGATAAGGTGTGATCCCAACATCTCACTTCAAAGCCCAGCTTGAAGCCCCCCCGACCCTCACCCATATATGTCAATCACACACCCAACCACTGCAGGGCAGAGGAAGCCCCTCGCACCATTACCATACAAACTGTTCACCTCTCACCCTGGTGCAGTTTGAGTTGTCGTCAACAAACACACACAGTATAAAAAGGGTAGAGGAAGCTTAGTCTGTTGGCAAACAAACAATGACTCTCCTGCAGAGCTGTATAAGAAGACCCTCACCATGGGAGGGGGGGATAACTGGATGAAAACCTCAACAGCAGAGGTGTGAGAATGTAAATGGGAGGGAAGGGCTGAGCCGTATGTGGGTGTGTGAGAAAGGTTCTCCAGTTTAGATTTTTTTTTTTGATGTCTTCAGATACTTTAGTCATCATTCCAAAATGCAAGACTATCTAATTGAAAGCTGAGGCACAAAAAGAGCAATGTGGGAGAGTCGATAGGGGGTTGAAAGTTGGGATATTTCATCACGATGAAGGACAATTAAAAACCCATACGTGACACAAGCGTCACCTCTAGTTATCACGCCTGACAAAACAGGTGCATTTTAGTTAACTCGTTTTAATTTGCTCCAGACACACCAAGCCTGGACAGAAAAATTGCAAATTCTGTCTCGATATAGAACTAATGCAATTAACAACTTTCTCTTGTTGCTGGTTGAAACCGCATTTCCTTCCATCGGTGCATGTGAATTATTTTTTTTTTTTTTTCATTAGTAGCATTTTAGGATGAAATGTGTTGATAATCATGATTTCAACACGTAATGTAGTGCAAACCCTTGATCACTGGAAATATAAGCAATTAGAACACATGAAACATCAACATGAAATATCAACAGTGACTTTGACTGTCACACCTTGTGTTTTGCACAAGCATTCGATTGGGTATATAACATCACATATTT
Organism: Parablennius parvicornis; assembly: GCA_900302745.1. NCBI lineage: Eukaryota > Metazoa > Chordata > Actinopteri > Blenniiformes > Blenniidae > Parablennius > Parablennius parvicornis. Next base: position 889 of record OMNM01038300.1, on the reverse strand, counting down.
AACTTAGATGTAGGTTATATTGCCACAAGTTCATAGATATTCTAATAAAATGAAACAGCAATGCAAATAAGGCAGCTTTGTCTTCAACCGTTTATTTATCTAAAGCTGGTCTAGATCATCAACATAAGGAAATACCCCTAAATTCACACTTTGAGCAAATGGCTTTATCCTTCAACTCTCCACTCGAAGATTCATCGGCAGGATGTTTGTTTACAGAAACAATGTTGACACAGTGCAGCAGCAGCAGCAGCAGCAACATGAATCTTACCTTCTATAACCTGCAGGGCAGCAGCCAGCCAGCACAACAAGCAGAGATACAGGGCAAGAGACCACCTGAGGAGACACATCAGGCACAAATTTAAAGTTGTCAAGGCTCTAGATAGTCATCAAAACATAAAAAACACAAAACACACACAAAAAAAAACAACACAAAATGTTACAATACTTCATCAGGGCCTCTATTGCAACTGGAGGATATCAAAATGTTTTTGAATCAAGAGAAAAATATTAAAAAATCTTTAAGGTTTACTCTGAGATTGCTCAAGTGCTTATGAATGAATGGTTTGTTAAAATAAAAAGTCCATGTTGCCATTTTCAATGCAGGAAATGCTGTTGTTTCTTACCCTTGAAACATTTTATCGAGTAAGTGAATGAAAATCCAGCTTTAGAAGTCTACATGTGTGAGATGAAACTCCAGCAAACTCTCGGGTCCCTCTGCCTGACTGTGGTGATCAGAAGCCACACTGCACCTCTCTCTCTCTCTCTCTCTCTCTCTCTCTCTCTCTCTTTCTCTCTCTCTCTCTGCACAAAGACTCTCTCAGTTCTGAGCTCAGTGACTCTCAGGACCTACACAGTTCGGAAATTTGACTCCATGAAGAGGTAAAAAAAA
>OMNM01038299.1:0-11038 GCA_900302745.1 Parablennius parvicornis | reverse complement strand
GGGACGGCGTGGGCGAGCACCCCACCCAGGCGCTGCTGGACGTCTTCACCATCCGGGAGGAGCTGGGGACGGTGAACGGCATGACGGTGAGGTTCTAACACACACCCAGGTAACCGTTGACCTTTAACCTTTGGCCGCGAGCTCACGGCCACCGCCCTTCCGTCAGATCACCATGGTGGGCGACCTGAAGCACGGACGCACCGTCCACTCGCTGGCCAAGCTGCTGACCCAGTACCGTATCACGCTGCGCTACGTCGCCCCCAAGAACCTGCACATGCCGGCGGAGATCATCCGCTACGTGGCGTCCAGAGGCGTCAAGCAGGTGAGGAAACGCTCTCGGGATCCGGCGGGTTCCGGAGCCACCGGTGGGTTCTGACCACAGACCGTCTGCTCTGCAGGAGGAGTTCGACACTCTGGAGGAAGCCCTGGCCGACACCGACGTGCTCTACATGACCCGGATCCAGAAGGAGCGCTTCGGTTCGGACGAGGAGTACCGAGCGGTGAGTTCCTCTTGGTTCTCTCTCCGTCCCAGAAGAACCAGGCTCTGGTTTGGTTCCAGTCTGCCTCCTGCTGAGAACCCCCTGCGTTCCCATTGACGGGGAGTCAAGTGAGGCACCGCACTGAAAAACTTCACTGTCACCGTAGAGCGTCGGTACGTCACCGTACCGTCACTGCTTCCAAGTACAACTTGTCTATAAAAGCCTCGTCAGACTTGCTGTCGTGGTTCAGTGGTAGAACTCTGTTGCCGTGCCGGAGACTCGGTTCAATTCCCAGCAGATCTTTTATTAGTGATTTCTTGTTTCTGTTGGGTTCCTTCAGTGACGGCCCACCGGATCGCCGAACAACGTTCTCTAGTCTATGTTTAACTTGTTAATGTAGCTGAACCTGCAGTTCTCCCGGGGAACAGCAGGTGGCGCGTGCCGCAGGTGAACAACGGGGCGCGTGTGAGTCTGTGTCTGTGTGTTGCAGTGCTTCGGTCAGTTCGTACTCACGCCGCACATCATGACCGCCGCCAAGAAGAAGATGGTGGTGATGCACCCGCTGCCCCGGGTCAATGAGATCAGGTGACACACACACACACACACACACACTCTGGATCCAGACTTTATCTCCAGTAAATGAATCAATAAATGTATAGAAACAAACAAAAGTAACCAATGATCAATAATGACTTGTGTGAAGAGTTTAGAAGAACGGTTATTATGCGGCCGTAGCCCGGTGGCTAAGCTAAGCTAATCCTGTGTGTGTGTGTGTGTATGTCTCTCAGTGCGGAGGTGGACTCAGACCCGCGGGCGGCGTACTTCCGCCAGGCGGAGAACGGCATGTACATCCGAATGGCCCTGCTGGCCACCGTGCTGGGCCGGTGAGCGCTCCCCGGGGCGCAGTACCGCTGGTCACAGCTAGAGGGAGTGACACTGGAGCCGCTCCTCCCTCTGGTTTGTTTCCAGCTGAGAGAAATCCCTACGTTCGCCGCCGCTCAGTCTCAACCTCAGAGGACCAACGCTTCGGAACAGGAAGCTTCCTTCACTCCTTCAGGGGACCAATCAGGAGGCTGCTGCTGCTTTCACTACTCTTCCTCTTCCTCTTCTCTTCTTCTTCACGTGGAGCAGAAACTCAAACTGCTCGTTCTGGATCTTTGCTGTGACTCTGTACCGACAGACGCTGTCTCACACCTCCGGGGTGTCTGGAGGAATAAATAAATAAATAAAATAACAAGTTCCACTTTTTGTTGCAGATTAATTTTCACCACAAAAACATTAATTTCTTCAATTTTCTGTAACAACCAAAGAAACCTCTGCTGGGTGATGACGGGGCGTGACGGCCTCGTATCACAAGAACCAAACCAGACCTTCTGTCAAGAGCTTCCACATAACCAGGGTTCAAACTATGGACGCACTGATACCGATCCAATACCAGTATTGATACCGATATGGGTCCAATACTGGCATTGGTGTCTGTCAGATACCGATATAGATACCGGTATTGATATTGATACTGGTATCTATCAATACTGGTATCTGTATCAATATTAATACCAGTATTTGTATCGGACTGATACTGGTATCCGCATCAATACTGGAATCTGTATCGATATCAGCATCGGACAATACTGGTATTTGTTTTGACATTGACACCAGTATCTATCAATACTGGTATCTGTATTGACCTTTGGTCCGGTACCACAGGAAACGCATGGTAAGAGAGGTATGGTTGCTTTCTTGCAGAACAAAAACAGAACAAAAACAACTGCGTGGAGACAGAGCCGCTATCGTCCCTGGCTAATGGTAACGCTAGAGCCACCGGAAGTTATCGAGCACCACATCCGGTTTAAAACGCAGAATTGTAAAAATTGTAACGTTCATTCTGAACAAGCTGAAGACTTTCTCGTAGGAAACGCATGATGATGTTGACACGTCATCATATCAATCACTAACAAGTTGTTTGTTTGTCATGAATTGATCTTTACCCGTGAAAGTGCTCACGAGGAGCCGCATCTGTCTTGCGGGCCTCCGGTGGTGAGCTCCGGTAAGCCAGGCCCGGCCGTTTGTTGCTAATAGGCTAAAGCTCCAGGGTGGCTGATTGAAATAACTTGACTACATGACGCCTTCTTCAGGTAACTTCTTAAAACCAATTGGAGATATATGCTGATGTTTAACACCACTGTGGTGCAGACTGCGTCACTGTAATCACTTTAGAGCGCCTTAAAAAAAGCGCGGGACTAGTGAATAGCCGCTATGCTAAAGGCGCTAGCCGCTATGTTAACATTTATTATGTCAATGCTGTTTAATAAGAGTACTAATAGTGCGGCCGTAAGCAATTTAATAGCACAGTTATGATAGTGTGGTGCACCATTTGACGCACACTGCATATTTCGGTAGTATTTTATGTTAAATGTCTTTAAAAGGTTGCTAATGGCGCTATCCGCTAAGCTAACTGATATGTTAATAGCATTAGCCGCGATGCTAATGGCTATGACGCGTTATTAAACACGCAGTACACTCATTTCTTTATAAATTCGTTTGTTAAGAGAGTATTTAGTAATTCTGTTTGTTGCAGATAAAGTTTGATTTATTTCACTTTTGGTTGTAAGAATGCACATACTGTATCTTGTAAATAGTGAAGTAGTTCATCTGATGTTAAGAAAGGAGAATATATTAAAAAAACAAAGTGTATTTAAGAAGAATAATTTAATGTAAGAGCTGTTTTAAAATGTAAATAGTGTTTAAAATAGTGAGAATGTCATTGTTAAGCTAAAATGGGAATTTTAGTATGTAAATTGATGGAGAATCACTTGTTTGTTACACTAAAATACATTTGTTGTGGGACATATCAATTAATTTCACAAGGATTGGAGTATTTTTTAAATTTTAGCAACTGGTGACACTTGACAAGATAATTTGAATGATGGATGTAAGAAATTGGGTCTAATGATGAAAAGAACTAAGGATAGTAATGTGTGCTTTCTACAGTGTGTGTGAAGATTGGTTTTAGTTTTTTTTCAAACCAGCATTGGATCGGGATCTGATTCCTACTGGGCTCAGTGGCGAGCCAAATCCAGAGACGACAGACTGCAGGGAGCAGCGGTGGGTCCTCCTTCAGAAGACGTCAGGATTATCGACTCATTCAAGGACCAGATAAGACACACAAAACTACACGGGTAGAGTTAGAAACAGCCAATCTTCCACAAATTCAAAAGAGATCTTTTATCTCCTTTCCCTTAAAGGAGAAGAACACCAATGGCGAGAATGTTCCTTAGCTAGGCTATGTCCCCATCAATCTCAAGTTTGAGATGATAATGAAGCCTTTTCATATGGACCCAAACTAGTTGTACTAAACAATACATAACTTACTATTGCACAAATGCAAAACTTGATTTAAAATAAAAAAAAACACATCAATTGTATTAATTTTTTAAATAACATTTGAATAAAAATCGAATTTCTCTTTTTTTAGTAGCAGCGTTCTGATTTAAATTTCAACAGTAACCTTTTTCCACAGAAGAATAATACATTTTAAAATAAAACAATAATAAACCAACTTACTAATAATGACTCCTATGCTCTAAGCAGATTATTCACATACTCAAGCTCAGGAACAAAAGGAATTTGACCAGTAAAGTAGGTTGAGCCACCCTAGTAATACCTGTATGTAATAAGTAATACCTGCCCAAGAGAGATTCTGCCTTGAAAGCTCTGTTGGAGCTGAGACCACCAGCGAGTGTGCAATCGTTGAAATCCTGAAACCTCTGCCTTGCGCCTCCGGACATGCAACTGAGGTAAGGCGTCACATCAACCTAAAGGACGACGCGCCGTTCAAGCAAAGTTCCCGACCAATCAATGTGAAACTTTTCAGAAAGGAAAACATAAAAACAACACACTTTGACAGGAAACCTGAACCAGCGTTAGCATCAAAGCCACGTCGTCACGGTGAGGTTGTTAAAACACCAAGAATGATTTTTTTCTGAAAATGTAAATGTTTTCATCATCTCCAGAAAGAAGAAGTTTGAGGTTTGTATTTAAACGTTATTATGGCGCTATTTTAGCTGTTGGGGCTCCTGAACTGACGAGAGTTTGGCACTCCAGCTCCTACTCTAGAGAGTAGGTATGTGAAGATAGTGGCTGATTATGGCCGCCATTTTCTTTGCGATTCATGTCACGCATTTGGGAAAATATGCATTCTGATTGGAAAGCATCGCGGAATTCCTCGGGATGTAATTTGGGAAACCCCTCGTCGTCCGTCATTTAGAATTTTTCACTTCCGTCAACATTGAGATCGTCACCAGAGCGTATTAAAAACTCACTCGACTTCAACGCATAAAAACAACTTCCAACGGATCAGGTGACACTTTTGAAAGGTAAGTCGATATATTTTTGATTATGTTGACTTTCTAATCCCAAAGTTTCATAGCTTTCTATTGTTCAGAATAAAAGTTGACTGAACAGGAAGAAGAGGGGGAACAGGGACAGGATTTGATTTGTTATTGACCAATATAAAAATACATGACACACATTTACCAGGTTATTAAAATAAGCAGATATATGAATAAAAAGCGACTCATACAATAAATATAAACTCAATAAACATTCACCAGTGCATATATATTCTTGAAATATTGTAAAAAATATGTTTTTGCTTGCTGATATATGTTTATGTATTTTTTATTTTAGCATATATGGAAGTATTTCTCAGCATGAAATTATGCAATTACAAACAAATCAGCTCATTCTTGAAGAGAAAGTTTAGGAAATGGAAAGTGTGTCAAAAGCCCACTGGCTTCTGACACACAGAGGTGAAACCCTACAATTCTGAAATGCGGATGATGGTTTTTGATGCAGTAGAAAACCAAGTTCCCACTAACAACATTCCAAAACTAATTGAGAAATTTTCTCTTCATAATGGGTGTTGACGCTGCAAGAAATTCTTCACGGATCAAGTGTGGAAAATATGGTTCGAGAGCTGGGGGCCATTGCAGATCTTCAAACTGCTGAGGCAGTTCTTCGAAATGCTAATACCACATTGGGATTTGATGCGACTACCCAGGAGGGCAAACACATCAACGGTCAGGGATTGTTTAGCAGCTGCCAATAGAGGAGCTGCCTGGGAGCACGGCTGATGACTACTGCAAGCATATATGTGACACTACAAACAATCTGGCCTCCACCCACTAGTATATCCATTATAGGGATTGCAGTGACACAAGACAAAAAATTATTTCCAACATTTCAAACACACTAACTGATAGATGTGCCACAAACCACGGAGCAATATGGTTGATCAATCAATCTTGGAACAAGGTCCTAAGTGAACTAAACTACCAAGTTTGCTATCGCAACAACTTTCTCCCGGGCTCTGCCCTTAAAGGATGTGAGGAAGCAACAGGAAAACAGCTGATTGGTAAAGATTGCATCGCTGGAAATGCTGTGTTGGGATTCAATAAGATGCGCTACAAAGATGGCAAGGGGAACCCCAAAGGTTTCGTTCTGTTCCTAGAGAGAGAAAATGTGGCATGTGGCTTGCTGCCCCGATATCGGGGCAACTGCCTGCATGTGTTATTTCATATATGTGGAACCCTACGCCTGCATAATTCAAAGTTCTGAGACTATCTTCAGAAGGGCACAGCAGGTGGTGGTCTGCGGTCAGCCATTCTAAAAGATTTCAGTTCTTTGGCAGTCCCAGTTCAAATCCAGGTATTGGGGCTTGCTAGCAAGTTTTTAACGGGGCCATGGATGAAGAAGTTTTATAGAGGAACTCCAGATCTCGTGGGAGGTGTGATCACTCGCCTCAAAAACGTGCATGAATCATTCAGATCTCCTCAAAATGGATGAAGATTTCTTCAGAGAGAAACTTGATGCCTCTGATGACATGCTCCAAGCCCTGAAGCAACCTCCAGAAGATGCCACCATGTTTGCCACCATGTTTTCCACCATGGTACGCGCCTGCCTTGCTGCTGTCATTGGATCGTCAGTGTCAGAAATACTTCACAATTGATGCCACCAAAGTGTTGATGGAGGAAACAAAATCAGCCAGGGCCCACAACATGGATGCTGAGGAAATCAAGTATGGTGTAATTTTCTTTTCTTTTTTTTTTTTTTTTCCTGCTCATTCCAGTGGTACAACTTGCATTCAATTTGGTTAACTTTTTAATTTTTCCTCACATACCTACGTAGAGGAACTGCTCTTTCATAACTGTTCTGCATCATACAGTTTCGACAAAATATTTATTTGAAACCTTCCAGAGTCCGATGATATCTGTTAACATTGACAGGTAATGGACATGTGAGGTCATAACATCATGGTTGGCAGTTGGGGGTCAAAGGTCGGTGGGGTGGGGGGGTCACATAAATTGTAAAACTTGTATACATCAGTGTTAAATGGTGACACACAAAGCAATTCAAACAACCAAGACAAATGATGGAAGGAGTCGGGTAGTGGATCAAATAACCTTGTAATCAATCTGTTTCCATGGTGACGAATGTTGCGTTGGCTAAGGTCTGCGCTCTACTGAGTTCCCGCTCCAGTTATCAGCATCAGTGAACCGCCGCAGGGAGAGTAACGAGAGGTCGTCCTCGACGGCGTCGCATCATCTTTGTTTCCAGCGGAGAGAAATCGCTGCAGTTGTACAGGAAGCGTCCTTCACCCCTTAAGGGGACCAATCAGAAGGCTGCTGCTGCTGCTTTCACCACCAATCAGGACGCTGCTGGCGCTTTCACCACTCCTCTTCCTCTTCTTCTTCATGTGGCGCAGAAACTCAAACTGGATGTTCTAGATCTGTGCTGTGACTGTACCGACAGACGCTCTCTGATGCTTCTGAGGCGTCTGGAGGAATAAATAAATAAATAAGACAAGTTCCCCTTTTTGCAGACGACGTCTTTAATTTTCACCACAAAGACATTAATTTCTTTACATTTTCAGACCCAACCAAAGAAAACTGCTATAAGTTCTTGAGATCAGTGGAAAGATTCACGTGGAATAAAGGTAAAGGTTGAGTTCACCCACCAGCCCCAACAGCTTCAACAAGAGAAGATCTTCTTTTGCCCTGTGAACCGTCCTCTGGGGGGCGCCAGAGCACTTTCATGAAAAACAGCTGATAAATCAGTTCACTAGATATTTCGGATTCATTTCAAGGCAGCAGGAGAACTGAGGCGTCGCAGCCTCTTATCACGAGAAACCAACCAGACCTCATCTATCAAGAGGTTTATATAGAAAAATTTAAAGTCTGCTGGACTTTCACTTTGAGGAAAAAGTCCCGAAACTGAACCGACGACATATTTACAAAGCGTTTGGGGCTCCGGCTGTGAGCCCTGCTGAACTCCTCTGATGTACTCTGTCTTTGAATGGTGCTGACAGGACGGCCATCAGAAACAGAGACCGTCCTTCCTACAGAGAACACAAACACACTGAAGAACCTGCGGACCAAAGTGTAAATCCAGCATGGAGACCTTCAGTGAAGGTGGTTTTGAAGGTGTGGAGGGGCAACAGAGAGTCAGAGTAGACTCTGTAGAAAGACAGAGAACCGGCAGGACGGTCCACATACACTCTTACTCTACCAGAGGAGGAGGAGAAGGAGGAGGAGGAGGAGTAGGAGGAGGAGTAGAGGAATCTTTCTTGGTCATTGTGCCAGTAGGAGTAACCTCTCTCGGAGCACTCCAGACTCCAGGACTGATTATTCTTTCCAAACACACACTCCTCACTGTCTCCTCTCCTTCTGATTCCTCTGTAACTAACTGATATATTAACATTTCCGCTCCACTCCACCTCCCAGTAACATCGACCACTCAGAACGTTTCTACTCAGCAGCTGAGGCCAGGCGTCATCAAATCTGTCTGGATGATCAGGATACGGCTGCTCTGCCTCCACACGCGTCACCTTCATGTTGTTGTCGGACAGTTTGAGGGTTCTGCTCATTGAGTTTGGGTCCAGGTCAAGACGAGAGAAATCTGAAGGAGAGAAAAAGACAAGTCATCATCTGACACTCGTGATGGATTTCTTCTTTCTGGACTCTCTGACATGTTAATCAGAGGAAGATTTTTTTCTGTCAGGCTCCTCGTGTCTTAATGTTTGAATGGATCGAAAACTTTGAAAGACAAACGGGACACTTTGCTGTTTTGTCCTCATCAGTCAGACTTACACTTGCTCAGATAAGGTTTTAGCGACTCGTGTCCACGGTGTTCCACCCTGCAGGAAGAAACACAGTCAGAAGGTTTTTCTCTCCAACATGAAGCTACACATGAAGGTGAAGGATCACTACACATGGTATGTATTTACTTTTGTTATAGTCATTGGAGGTAGTTTACCTCCGCCAAGGAGGTTCTCTTTGTTGCCAGGGTTTGTCTGTTTGTTCACAGGATTATGCAAAAACACCTGATGGGATGGGAACTCCTGATGGGATTTTCCTAATGTTCCCCAGGTTCATCTCATGCAGTTAATGTTTCCACATATCAGACTTTTTGATCCAAGTGATCCTCAACAGCCAAGCAGCAGTGTTCTAGATGTTCCTTTAGTGAGACTTTTCTACTGAATTAGCAGCACCATGTTCAACTGTCATACTTTCATCTTCAAATAATACAGATCAGTAGATTTAAATGATTGATTCTCAGTTGTGTAGCAATCAGTCTAATTGCTGAGTAAGCATATAAATAGCACAGTGACAGCTGAGGGTAATGCACGGTTTTAACAATCCAAATTGTTTTTGTGCAAATCATTTTGAGCTTTTGGATGCACAATCGGTTTTAGTAGGAATCCTTTGCAATGTTTCATAGATGAGGTCCAGATGTTCAAACCAAACCACAGAGGCTTCAAACTCTGACGTCTCTGCTTGTGCTTCAAGTTTTCGTGGTACTTGTGCGGTAAGAATGACTGTTTACAGTAACTGGAGACATTTTGAAGAACATTTCAGTCTAAATGAGGAACTCCTGCTGAGTGTCCATACCTGAGAGTCTCCAGTCTGCAGGTTGGATCCTCCACTGCAGAGAACAGCTTCTCCACCCCCGAGACTCCTGGACTGTTGTAGCTCAGGTCCAGCTCTCTCAGATGGGAGGGGTTGGATCTCAGAGCTGAGACCACAGAAGAACAGCCTTCTCCCGAGACCTGACACAGAGACAGACTGGAGGAACAAACATGGCTTCAACTCAACCAGGAAGGAGGAAGATCCTCTGCATGATCTGCACCAACATCAACCTGATCAACCAGCAGCTGGATCCTGACCTGAGAACTTCCAGTTTACAGTGAGGACTCTTCAGTCCAGAAGACAGACGCTTCACTCCTGAATCCCACAGGTTGTTCTTACTCAGGTCCAGATGTGTCAGACTGGAGGTCTGAGAGCTGAGGACTGAGGACAGAGCTCCACAGCTTCTCTCTGACAGACCACAGCTGCTCAACCTGAAGAAGAACCAATCAGTCACGTAAATAAAACAACTGCAACAAGTGATCTGTCCCTCTGCTCAAAGTAAGGCTAGCCCCTTTTCCACCGAGTTGGTTCCAGAGCTAGTTTGGGGCCAGATCATGAAAAACAGTTCCTTATATTTCCAGTTGTTGAGACCACTGGAAACTTATAAGCACTATCTGTCAAAGTACAGCTGAGAGTCTGCATCCATTCTCCTAAATTCACAATGAATGCAAAATGACCGAGGCTGACATGGGAAGTTCCTGGACCTGTGTTCTGGAACCGAGGTTCAGAATCAGCTGTAGGAGTCTATGGTATCAAAGACCCAGAACTTCCTGGACTTGTGTTTTGGAACCGACACCTGCAGAGCCTCCACCTGCAGATCCTCCACCAGCTCCTCAAGTAAAGTAACAGTTGGGTGAATGTCTACGTACTTCTGCAGGATAAACTAAAATCTAGAACTGTGTATTTAAATCAAACTAAACATATTTTGAAAGTTTTCTTGATGCGCCTGGATCTTGAACTGGGTCTCTTATGTTGGAGGAAAGAGTTTTACCAGCAAGCCGCAATGGCTTCATACATGAGGAGGATTCTCATTGAGGCTTTTAGGGTTCAGTATAATGGACGCAGTGACGTACTGATGTTTTACAATGACACAGTGACGTGATTCTCAATTGGCTCAGAACTAGTTCTGGCAACAGCGTATTTGATAACTTTATGTGGATTCTACTGTCCTGTGTATGTTTTTTATTTATTGAGGGGTAAAAATGTAATGAGTCTTGAAAAAATTGTCAAAAAGTCTTTGATGTGAAGATACAGTATTGATTTAATGTCTGATGCAGAGACATAACCAGTTGCAGGAAACAATAGTATTAAAAAGCAATCTTTCATCAGGAAAGGTACTCGGTACCTGAGCTTAACTCTAAATTCTGTTTGGATATCTGCAACTTTAAGTGTTCACAGCTGTAAGGAGCAGAAATGTCTGAAACCTTAGAGTCTCCAGTCTGCAGGTTGGATCCTCCACTGCAGATAACAGCTTCTCCACCCCCAAATCTCCTGGATGGTTGTAGCTCAGGTCCAGCTCTCTCAGATGGGAGGGGTTGGATCTCAGAGCTGAGACCACAGAAGCACAGCCTTCCTTTGAGACCCCACACC
>OMNM01038296.1:0-11107 GCA_900302745.1 Parablennius parvicornis | reverse complement strand
GGATGTGGGGGGGGGGGAGAAAAAAAAAAAATCTGCAATCTTCAGTAATTGTTCCCCGGAATGAAATTGATTCACACCCAACCGAGCATGAAATAACATTGGCAGATGACACTGCTGTTACTCTGCCTGAAACACAACACGAATCTAATAGGAATAATCAGCACCTTCTCGCACACAGGGGAGACACACACACACACGCACACACTTATGAGATTAGTTGATGCGACTGTTTTACCAGGAAGGTTCACTGTATTATCAATTACTGCCAAATATAACTTGCAGCAAAATGCATAAAATGTATAAATTGAAACCTTTATTTGCAGCTGTGCTGAGCTCACAATATTACATATGCCCTGAGCCTCTCGTGGACACATGCTGTTTACACAACACTGCGTGTTTGTATATAGCTCTTACCCAATGTCAAACCAGTTCCAATGCAAACGCAGTTAATTAAATACTGCACAACAGTATTTATTGTAACACCTTGTGAGACGTAAACGTGTCACCCTTCCAAGCCTGTCATGGAATAATATTTACTCTCTTCAATACAAGCCAAAACAATCCTCATACTGTGGTAACGTGCTTTATTTAAGCCCCTCTCTCACTGGGCTGTGACAAATTTGTGAGAGTTTTCTAAACATCTCAAACATTCACAGGGCTTCACGATCTGTTCCTTCACAGATGTGTTGCTCTTCTTCCAGTTGCTTCTTCTGCACTGAGCTCGACGTCTGATGACAAAACGATGTCTGAACCCGATCCTGTATTTATATGCTTATGAATTTGTGACAGTCTCATAACTGTTGCAACTATTGCAAGCATAAAAAGAAAAGGCTCTTTATTTTCTGTGAGTTGTTTTGTGCATCTGAAAGAGGTATCGTGTGACATGCATGAAAAGTACAGTCAATTTAGGTTATTTTTTGTGTTTGTATTAAGAAGTATTGACCTACATTTCCATGGGATTTTGTGTCACAAAGTGATATATTGGCTAACATCTCTGCAATAATAAGTAATAAGTAAGCAGAGTTAAATGTGTTAAATGCAGATAAGTAATTTCCCCCTAGAATCGATAAAATATGTTTCTTTTTCCACAGTCTACGCTGGTGGGTGGTGCTGGTTGTGTTTCGTCGTGTCCTGCCTCCCTCTCGTCCATCTCCACTCGCACCATAATGTCTCTTGTCTCATGAATGACATTTAATTAATATTCATGCACTCTGCACTTATTCTTATTAATTATTCTTAAGATGTCTATTTAGGTGGCTTAGGAAGAGGTCTATTAAAAAAAGAAGAAGAAAAACCTCAAGAAAATCTTGCCTGTTTGGACCCTTCCATCCAGCTTAATTTCACTAAGCAATTTTGTCCATAATAAGCCAACATGAAAAGTTGTTTTTAATAAACTCAAGGATGACCTTTTGTGTCATTTACAGCACTGCAATGCTTCATTATTAATTGTTCAGTCATTATAGTACTAAAAAGTCCACTAATGGACACCTTCATTATCACAAACATTAAACCTTTCTCATTAAGAAACAAAACAAACTAAACTACGAGCAGCCGTAACAAAAAGAAGAGAACTTTTTTTCATTCTTTTCTGCCAAGAAACTTAATATTCCATTCAGAATTCCTCTTCTGCAGTTGATGCTTTCCATATGTTAAATATTGCCTCCAGTTTCCATTGCTTTTTGAACGCGGAGTGTATAATCACATCACAGCTTGTACGCCTAGAAAGGTTGCCTATAGCTTTTTATTGCCTTTCAATACATAAACTTGACTTTAATGTGAAATTCATCACTGCATATCACAGTACTGATTGTATTCTGTCAAACATTTCGACAGTCCTACGATGCTAAACAGGTTGCGGCGCCACGGTTTTCTTATATTTTGGACCGAATAGTGTGCACTAGTGGTGCGTTTGCACGTGAGCAAGCGGTTTGGATTGATGGTTGCCTAAAGCACTGCAGATACTATGTAATGAACAGCATATTTACAGCCCTGAATATCAACTTTTTTATTTTTCTTCTTTTTTTTTTTTTTTTGAGATATGGTCATTGCATTTATAAATTCTGCTGCTTCTGGCTCAGGGCGGTGGTACCTACTGCGGCTCTGAAAACACTCGCTGCACAGCACCGTGAGCCCACTGGCTCTTGGGAGGCTCAGGGCTGATCAGTAAACAGACTGACCTGATTCTGATGCCCTGCCTCCAGCTATTCAGCTCAGAATCGTTGAGCACAGAGCCGTTCTTACGGGCTGACAGCCACTACATGGTCTTACTATTTAGCGAGCCACTCCCTCATCATTTTTCCTCCATTCGACTGGCTGTCTTGGCAAAAGATATATCTTTTTTGGAACGAGCGGCTGCAAGTGGGTGTATATTAAACAAGCAGAGATTAATATACCACTTCAGTACCAATCAATACCCCTCACTGGCTTTGCATACAAAAAAAGAAAAATAAAGCAGGGCTGTGACTTTAAACAAGTAGATCCACTGTGAGAGAGGCATCTGAAGTTACTGCTGTGTAGGAAGTAACCTATAATACTACATGCTCTTTTGGATAGGAAATTCAGCATTAACACTTTTCATAAAGAAGAGGAAATATGACCTACAACAAAGAGGTACCATAAATACTGGAGTTTTTCCAACATAATCCATCAAAATCAGCAGTGACATCAAGTCGGGGGCCATGGCAGCACGTCTCACAATGTACAAATGAAGGTTTGAGTTTATGAAATTGGTAATAGCTGCTGGAAGGACATTCATCGCCATTGTTTCAAGAACAGATTGAAAAATAAAAAGGGCAATACTTCACTCCTCTGAAAAACATTACCTTTCAATGAAAATTATATTTCTTCTCTTACTGCTCAGTTCACACGGGAAGCAGTGAAAGCATAGAGAACAATGGGAAACTGCAGGAATCTTTTAAAAAATTTGCAGCTGTATGAATCACTGAATGAACGTACAAATAGATCCTGAGCAGCTGTAGAGTCGAAGCATTCAGTATTACAAATTAAATTTGTAACTATATCAGATAGTCTTTTTATTGTTTTATTCTAACTAAAGCTACTAAATCTGAAACTATTTTATTGTCATTCTAATCACACAAACAAACACTTTAGTGTTTAACATCCAACACCAAAAGGCTTGAGGAGGTAATTCAGCAACATGCATCAGTAACAGCAGATAATCCAAATCTACTTCAAACTAATGTGCTTCGAGTCATCACCTGAAATTTTGTTTTTTTACAGATTGTATTCACTTTATCTGATACTGTTGGAAAAGTTAAAACAAGGAGACAAACTGGTCTCTCATTTCATGACCTTGAGGTAAGAAAGGTACATAAAGATAACAGAGCAGCTCGTCCATTGATGATAATTCTTCTGTTTATAGTTCAGGCAGCTCACACAACTGTGTGTGAGACTAATGATCAGTCTCTTTGTTTGATTTAAGCAAATAACTTCTGACACTATAAATGTATTTATACATTTATAATGTATTTAAGCATATTTAATGAGAAGTCCGAATTGAACTTACACAGGTTTCAGTTTGAAAATAAAGTGCAGCTTTAATCCAGGTTACACGTTAAAGGATGTTCCAGTGCATCGCAGGACCATTTAACCAAACTTATCTTTTGGACTACAGAGAAATATAACGGGGAAGTCAGATATTATGAGGTGCTATTCAAGTTTCAGAGTCTCACATATAGAAAAATAACCTTTAATTTACCAATTTGTCTTGAAAGCTGTTTACTGCAAACCAATATTTTGACACAAGGATGTTTATTTGTATAAAGTATTTATATTTTAGCACATTCCTCCTTCAGAAGCTCATATTTTATGGCTTATTACTGATCGGATAATCAAATGAGGTATAACTTCTGTTAATTAAAATTGAGACAAGCCATCTCAGTAGGTGATCAGCTGTTGATAGTGAACTTTCTCCTCATTTCATCTTGAGAGTGACAATGTAAAGCGTTTTTCTGCCAGAGCGCCTTTCAGCCACAAGTACTTCTTGATTTTCCTGCTTAGCGTCGACATTAACAAGGGTAGTTAATAGAGCCGGTAACAGTGGTACTTAATGTGCTACATAGTTGGAATTAAAAAATAAGATAGCTCAGCAAAGTAATCTTACAGAAACAATAACTGCACGTGCGGTCAGTGAGATTAATGATGTGAGATTATCTCCTCCATCTATCTCATATTGACTTGGTTAATGTGCTGGCGGGGAGATACGCCATATCTCTATCACTCTGTCGTCAGAATGGGCTCGGTCCCACATGCAGCGTCTCCATTGTCTCTCCTGGAAATTAGTTGGGGGAGGGAATTAAAGAACAAGGTTAATTAAGTAAGAGCTTAAATCACAGCTGCTAATCACTTCAACTTGCACACTGAGAGCAGTATCTACAGTCGCTCTTGTTGAGAGCGAGGAGCGGAGATGCGCCTCCACAGAAAAGTGGAAATAAAAGGTGAGAGGCTCATTAAACTGCTGACGGTGTATTAATTTTTCCCTCTGCAGACATGAAAACACAGTGAAGGAGACTTTTTTTTTTTTTTTGTCCTCCTCAAACTTCCCCTCATGGTGGATTTGGAGGTCACGGCTGCGTGTTGATTATGCATCAGCCTTGTTGTGTTCAGCAGGGTGATTGACAACAGAACACGGGCACGCTCGGTTAGGCAGAGCTTTCTGGGTGTGTGTAATGGATTTAGCCATTACAGAGGCACATATGCAGCAATGATTTCTCTAATGTCCGGGAATACACGTGTTTGTACATTTCATTTGCTCCTGAACTCGCTACCTGGCCTCTTGTTGCAGGCGAGACATAATTCCGATTTGATGCGACATGTTTACAGTAAGACAAAATGACCTTTTGCGAGTACAAAGCACATCAAATGAGATTAAAACTAAGCTTTTCTACTGGTTGGAGTGAATTTGAGATCCCCTGCAGGCATGTTCAAAAATATATAAAAATGCTTGAAATAAGCCTCTTGAAAGTCGGAGTCGATCATTTCAAAACCTCGGCTATTAGACATGGCATTTTTCCAACAAAATTCAAAGTCCGTCCCCAATTCCACTTGTAGCTATAAGAACTAAATGTGCGCACGTAAACTCTTGATTTTCCAAAATGTTTACAAGTTCAGTTTTACATTTTACTGCAATATAGGTGAAAAAGTAAAAAAACCTCTAAATGATGTTGTTGACAACAAAAAACTGTATTTAAACAGAAATATTTCCTGATGACTGAAATATATATATAGCTGCTGAAGATGTTTGGGCTTTAATTCAAAGTCGGATGTATGGCAACAGAACAAACGTATAATATAACCTACATTTGTGTCAACCTATACACATGTCGTGATCAACAGGACATAACATGAAGCGACATTACTTTGAGTTCAACTAAGCAAAGTATGACCAAAACCGGACTAGTTGTCTTACTTTATGTGCTTGAATATGAAAAAAAACCCCACGGAGACCATTGAATTTAATGAGTTTAATTTCACTTCAGATTGATGCAATGAACAAAAAGTTAAAAGTTTGAAACAAACAAAACAGGTTTTAAAAAAAAGACAGTTTCATTCGATTCAGTTTTCTATGATAGAGTATACAGAACAAAGAGAACGAGGCTGAAATGTCTAATGCTTCGTAGCATATTCAGCAAGTGCATCATGTTTTTGAAAAATAACTAAAGTTAGTTTGAAAATAAGTAATCAATAAAGTAGCTGGATTGTTTTCTCAAAGCAGTAATGAGAAACCAATTGATATTTCCATGTACACCCTGGATAGCTCTCCAACCACACACACTCACATTCACATCTCGGGGCAATTTAACACCACCGATTCACCTCACATGCATGTTTTTTTGAATGTGGGAGGAAACCAGAGTACCCCGGAGGAAACCCACACACACGGGGAGAACATGCAAACTACACAGAAAGGCCCACGAACCCACGACCTTCTTGCTGTGAGGCGAGCGCATTAACCACTGCTCCAGTGTGTGTGTGGTCTTATTACAAAAGCAACAAACAGCACCCAACATGAAAATGTTAAATTAGATATATGTGTTATGTGTGTATGTATACAAGTACATATAGATGTGTGTATAGTTGGGTTAAAGTTCATAAAGTCTATATTTTATACACTGTTTCAATATTTTGCGTACGTTTCGAACATGTTTGAAATGAATCAGTGAGAATTTTTTTTTTTGCAGTGTTTCTGCCATTTCCATGTAAAACAGACATCATTTTCAAAATGTTGCTGTGTGATCGCAAAAACTTTACTGAAACAAAAACGCAAAAAAAAGATGTATTTTCACGCGAAACGCTGTGTGTGTAAACGCTCTGATAGTAATATTCTTCCTCAAGTTCAGGTTCCAGTGCTCGTATTCATCCAGCCGTCAGCGGTGCAGGGTGGTCGAGTCAGAACCTCCCGGCAGCTCAAGGAGATCAAAGATCGACTGTGTGTTGTCTGCCGGAAGAAGCCCTCAGCCATATAGTCTCGCAGAACTGTAGAAGACGTCCTGTGGTTCCTGACAGGATTAGCATTTTTACAGTACATTTACGGTATTTTGGCACTCGACTCATTCCAGAATAAGGTGCAACTCTCATGACATTGTTTGAAAAGATTTGGCAAATTTCTAAAGGGAACAATACCGACTGGGCTTTGTTGCTAATCCCATAAATGTATATTCCTTACAAATATGGCACCACGTATGATTTACTTCCACAAAGCATTGATGCAAAAAAATGAATCTACCAAACAAGTATTTCCCTCCTTTTTGTTTGTAAACACTTGGCTGACCAGGCCAAACAATTCACCTCACATTCACATCATCTGATTCTCACTGCTGCCATCATGCAAAAAAGCCATTACACAGGTGAAAAGTAGAGGGGAAAAATTAAAAATGGAGGAATGTTTGTGAACAAAACGGTTCCCTGAGCCTGGCAGTGCCGGGTCGCACCAGCTGCTGGAGAGAAGAGAACCCCCCAGTGTGGGAAAGTCTCTCCCAGCTAATGGAGGACAAACACCTCGGAGAGTGGCAGAGATAGCATGAAAACGATTAAGGCGTGACCCACATTCTGTTGTGTCTCTGGCCTTTCACTGCGGTTGACAAATACAGGAGGGCACCCTGCTAATGAAAACACTGCAGAAACACTGGATGCTAATGAAGACAAACAACCTCGTCCCAAGGTGCAGCTGGCCGCAGCTCTGATGTGACGTTGCAGGAAAGGTGCTCGTCAATACAACTACAGTATTATATTAAAAAAGAAAACTGAGCAGAGCTGTGTTTAGTTCAGAATAAATGCACTAACAGTTTTTACAATTGCTTGAAAATATGATGCACATTTGCATCGTGAAGGTGAAAAAAAACGACTATTTCAAAAGCTGCTGTAATCTCACTTAGAATACATTTTTCTTTAATGGCCTCTAGTTATTCATCAAGCCTTAAATAACATATATCCAGATAAAAGGCTCTTTAACTTATAGCTTATACAAAATCCATATTTCATTATTTGACATGACCTATTTGCTGCGCTCCTATGCTGAGTGCATTTGACCCTATTTATGTCTGCAGTAATTACAGCTCAGTGCCTGCAGAGCTTTCTCCCTCACAACTCTGCTTCTGTCAGTATCTATTTGTCTTGAGAGAGATACATTGCAGAGAAATATTTCTCTCTTGTTTTTTTTTTCCTACCCCGAAAGTCTTTCTTTAATCTCCTCAAGCTTGTTTCCCTGCTTCAGCTAAGATCTCTGCAGTTCATCACTCCTAATTGACCCATAGTTGAGTGCTAATGGGGCAATAAGGTGGTGTTTGTTCCATTTGGCGTGCCCTTTTGCATTCTCCCTCTCCACCGATTTGAAAGAAGAAACGGGGAGAGACTGACAAAAAAAAATATAAATATATAAAAGGAGCAAAAGCCCCTTGATGTTTGCCGGCATTGTCGCAGTGTGAGACGGGACTCCAGGGAGAAATGCTCATATCCCAGCGGGGAAGACAACACACGCCTTTAGTCGCAAACCTGCCCCTGTATTGTGGTGGGTTAACATCAAGGAGAGGCCATGAATGATACACAGCTGATCACGCTTTCGCTCTATGGATGGCTGAGACGAGCGAGTACACAATGTGGCTAGCAGCATTTAGCATTAACTCCGATAAGGAACACTCACTCCGCTATCTTCATCCCTGTTCGACCCTCCTACCCCCCCCGCTCTACATTCCTCTGGGGACTATCTTTCTTTTAAATACTCATCTCTTTAAAGATGTCAGTTCGTCCTCTTTAATCCTCTTTGGTCTTTATGGACCAAACATGGTCAGAGAGACACTTTTAAAAAAAAGTAGGAAAAAAAAAAAAAAAAAAAAAAAAAAAAAGAATCTAGGAGTCCATTCCACTGTGTTTCTAGTACCCATGAATGCCATACGTGCCTGGAATGAACAATAGTGTCATCCCAGAATCGGCCAGTAGGGGGCACTGACATGATGCAGGACCCTGCCAATCTGTTATGCCTGGCTGGCCCACAGAGATGTTTGCAGTAATTTAGTTCCACTGCCAATATATAAATAGGAATTCTGCTGTTAGCACAAAAGAGCGGGGGGGAAAACATACTGCCGAATGAATGTGAATTGCTCCCCTGCTCCCATTTCAACATCAAAGTAATCAAGGAAAACAAGCTTTTTTAATCGAAAGTATGCAATTAGAATAAAGCAGAACTGTCCTGGCTGTGCACACTGCCAGAATGAAGAGATTAAATGGCTAAGGAGGGAGAGGGGGAAGCACAATCAGTGGAGCCGCAGCTATCGGACTGCAGTCGGAACAGATAATGTAACACCTTTCATTTCTGTCCTATACCGTTACACCAAAGACGGACTCAATTCTGGAGGCTTCAAGGGCAGAGGGAACGCCAATCATTAGAGACAGCGCAGAGAGAGAAAGAGAGACTGCTTTGTGGAAACGGCAACTAATACAAACATGTGTTTGCTTGTGCCTACACTGAGATTTTGAAAGACCCGCATTTGTTGCATGATAACCGAGTTTGTCCCCATGAGCAATGAAAAAGGAAACGTTCATGTTAGAAGGGAAATGTGACAGAGCTCAGCATTAAACAATCTCCTTTTAAAATAGTCGCTAATTTGTTTCTGGAGCCTTAATGCATTGTACCACCACACTCCCTCCACGCACACACACCGGGCACACAAACTCAGCACTATCTATAGCCGAACCCCATGCTGTCTTATCCTATGCAGTGTCAAAACAATGATAAACATTTGGCTGCTATAGGAGTGCTCTGGAAACCAGCCAAGCTGAATGGGCTGTTTTGTTTCACTGAACAATAGCTCTGCTAAAAGTACTTAACAGCTGTGCTATGCTCCGGGTTCCCCACAGACCCACAACAGCACAGCTTACCAGGAAGTGTTGCTTTGTGCAGTTGTTCATTTCTTTACCCTTCTGGGACCTACAGTATTATATTCAAAATGTAGTATTGTGAATGGAGAGGAGAACAATTGCTATTTGAAGCACGTGTCGTGTCCTTTTTCAGCTTTTTAGCAGCTGAATTTACTGTTTTTTTTTTTTTTACAAGGTACTGCTGTAGTTGCTCAGGAGAGGGTGCTTTATTTTCAGTGATTATTAAAATCCATTATTATTGTCAGTGCCTGTGAAAGCTTCATTCAGTGAAGAAAAAAAATTACATGTTAGTGTGCTTTCATGACTACAGCATTCAAATATCTAAACTAAGTAATATCAACTATGAACAGAGGAGGCTAAAAGTTAGCTTTAGTTTCTGTCACCCTTAGATTACAGAGGTAAATCCTAAAAGATTAGCAACACAGTCTTTGTCCCGCTGTTCTGGTATTTCATTGACATTTATAGGATCTGAGATCCACCCTAGTTTTTAAGCTTTTTTTTTGTGTTTGTTTTAAAACTTATAGATTTTCAGCAGAACAGAAAAGCGTAATTTCTGCACAACAGTACTACTTAGTAGTGATATTGTGTCTGAATAAAAAGCGATATGGACAATAAAATCCAAATATTGTAAGTTGATCAATTTAAACATACATTTATTCTGTATAACAGCGGTTCTTAACTGTAATGAAGTTTTATTTCTTCCTTCTTAACTGTAAGATGGATAGTTGGTGTAATGTACAATGCAGAAGCAGAAGATGCAAATTCTATATTATCTTTAGATGGTAGAAGACAAATACGTAAGATATGTTATTGAAGCCATAGAAACTATAGATTGTATGAAGCTACATCTCAATAGGGATTCATTTTATTTCACGCTTATGCATGAAAAATTTAACTGGAAAACAGTTTTGGTTTTAATTAAAATTCAGGAAATTGAGCATAAATGAGAGTATTTACCATCTCTCCAGCCCCTTTTCATGGCCTTTTTCTTTCTTTTTTTTTTTTCAATAATCATTGAATTCTTTTCATACTGACATGCTGAAATATTCTTTTCAACTATCAAAGATTCAAACTGCTCCCCGTTAATTAAACGGCACTGAAAAATTGCATTTCTTCGATTTGGGTGGGTCATTGAGGGTAAGAATTTTTTCAATTAAGCATAATGTGGGCGATAACTAGAAAGTAAAAAAAAAAAACTCACCATGAGAAGAGTTTGCATGTTTTCCCAGCCTGGATTGAATCGGGATATTCCTGCTGTGAGATGGCTAACCTCTACACCACTTTATTGTTATTTTTTTGTTTTTTACAGTATACTGGTCGACTGGAGGAAGCCGGGGCCACAGTGCTATCCTCCCTGTCCATTCCATTTAAACCTCACTTCCCTCTCAATCTTTCTTTTCACGCTTGCAAAAAAGAAAGAAATGGGGGGGAAAAAATGACCACACCAGCAGCCGTAATGTAACCAGATAACATCTTTAGATAGGATTTCGCCTTGGACAGAATAACTTGAGGTAGAGCGGCTGCTGAGCAGCTCCGGTGTGTTCAGGTCAACTCGGCTCTCTGCAGGATTGGACCTAACAGCTGTCATTTTAGATCGATTTTTCCCTCCGAATCCCAGTGTAATAAACACTCGAGAGCGCCTCTGGTTTGGTGATGTGTGAGTGTAATGAGGGTCTGAAACATGACTGACAAGTAATGTCCCTACCTCTTCTTC
>OMNM01038295.1:0-11123 GCA_900302745.1 Parablennius parvicornis | reverse complement strand
CTGAAACATTTAAACTCATAAACAATAACATTCAATAGAAAAAAGAGAAATTATCTTGTCATTGTTTTTTTGTTAGTTTTTTTTTGACAAGAGAAACTGGGACTTCAATAAGCATTGTTCTTATTAAATATATACCTGAATACTCATTTAACAAATAATTTCCATTAAAGAAATTTGTACACAGTTTAATGGCAGCTGTCTGTACTTACATTTTTGTGGAATTTTATAGCTTCGACCCGAATGAGCCAATTGTAAATTAAAACAAAAAATTGAAGTTCTTAATATATTTATACTGGTGTGTGCATCAAAAACAAATTTATGTGTCACTAAAATTATTTCAATAACTTTTTTAATCAAAATTCACAAAGTTATGTATTTCCTGATCCAACTCCAAGAAGACACCCAAAGTGAGGCACTTAACATGCTGAGCCTCCCTTAGTATTTCTTAACATCAACTTTAACATACACTATTTTTTCATACACTTTGTTGTCAGCACTTATCTGGCACTTAAGTCATGTTTACAACAAACATTTATAATAAGTTGTGTCCTAATTTTCTAAATGAAACTCTGTATATTTCACATTTATGAATACATTTTATCTGACTGATTTGAAAAAGCAGGAGGTAAGACAATCAGGAGCTCTGTGTTACTTTACAGCCGTGATTCTCAAGTTGTGGTATGTGTACTGCTGGCAATAGGCAAGTTCCTTTTAGTGGTATGTGGAAACAAGTCATAGATATATATTTCCAAATGAAATTTACTGATTTACAATTTTCAAAATAGAACAAAATTTGCAATCAACAAACATAAAACAGAGCTAATAAGGTGAGCCCATTATGGTGGAGAGCCCGATATTTTCTCAGGTGGTATACACTGTGACAAGTACCACTACAGGGGACTGTACTTTCTTTATAATGAGGAAAAGACCATACAAAATACCAAATTTACCATTTAGTTAGATTTTTCAAAAGGTTTTGATGTGACACTAAACACGGCAGTATCGAGTTCAACACTGATATTGCAGGTTTTCGTAGTTGTTAAAGTATTCTGACACCAACATGGTCCCCACCATATCATTAATTTGAATTGGAAAGTAATCAAGTGTCATTTGTCGCCTACGTGGTTGCAGATTCAATTCCCCATCTCAGCCTGTCCATATATGGAAGTGTATTAGAGCTAGACACAGAACTCAAAATTGTTGACAGTGGATGGATGGTGTAAAGATTTTTGTATATTTGAAAAGCAAATGTTTGTGAGAAATAACAGTAATCTTAGTGAAAATTTAGTGGCCTGCTGGATCTCTGATGCCGATGTCCAATCACAGAGGAACCAAAGTTGTCTGGTTCCTACTCACATTGTGATAGATTCTGAAGTAGTCTATATTGTATTTTGTGCATGTTTTTAAAGCACCACGTCAAATCAGTTTGAAAAATTTTTCTTAAACCCTTCTCTCTTGTTTTTGTGTCCATACTCATTGGACACTACCTACTGCTCACATCCTTTTTTCATAGCAGCCTCCTTCTATATGCATCAGTGCCCATGATACCTAATAGCATAGCCGCTGTCTTACAGTTTAGCTTGGGTACTTGAGGTTCATGACCCCAGATCTATTTCAGAGAGGATTACCACACTGCTATTTCCCTGCTTATCTGCCTCACTCTCAAGCTTGTCTTTCATTGCTTTCTTGCTTTAATGCGTTTGTACATAGAATAACCAGTTTGGATCCGCGAGAGTCGAGTTACCTCGGCGATGGTGTCGACAGAAAAAATATTCCTGTAATGTTGTCACAATTTTATTCAGTTCCATCGACTTCTAATATTAGTTGCACTAAAAAAAAACTTTGAGACTCAGTTACACTGAAGTCGCATATAACTGGAGTTATTCAGAGGATCACAACTTTTTAAAGTACGAGCCACGACTTCCTGTGTTTTGCCGAGACAAATGGAAGCACAAGCCTCCCAAATCCAATACGCAAGCAACAAACACAAACATATTCATTTAGTCAGATTGTTCAAAGCAAAGATACAATTTTGTGAATGTAGTTGTTGCACAACTAGCACTAGCAATTTTCAACCCCAGTTTGGAACCAGGATTTTCTTTATCACGTACATTCAGATATTTTGATAAACAACAAGACAAATAAGACTATAATTGATAATATAAAATCAACATGACCAGTATTACACGTGGTTTCTCAAAACTCAACACAATATATCACTTTAAATGACTACTGCATTCTCAAAATCAATAAACTCCCTTCATAACAAGCATATTTGGTACTAAGTCGAGCCCTTTTACTACTATGACCTGCTGTAAACTTGTTGTGTACCGTGACACAAGGTTCTCACAGCATTCTTTAGAGACCTGCAGCTCTTTTATGTTCGTGGGTTTGGATTTTGCAATTGTTTTCTTCAGTTCACAACATGTATTTATTGGGTAAATGCAAAGGCCACTAGTACCTTCCAAAAGCCAAGCCACAGTGAACATTGAGACATGCTTGGGATCAGTATACGAAGACGCCCCAAGCTTCAGCTTCCACAATGATCACATGACATTTTATCCCAGGATTTACTGAAGCTGGACTGAATCCATTTTGGATCATAGATTCTGATAGTTCCCAGTGCCAGAAGAGACAAAGCAGCCTCATAGTGTCACCAAGCCACCAGAATAGATGTAGCAATGGCAACGGTCGGCCAGGAGTCTGCAATTTTCAATACTCAGTTCATTTCAATGTAAAAATATCATGTACATGTACGCAAGTCACGAAATTGGTCCTTTTCATTAAAAATTAACTTCCATGATTCTCATAAATCCTTGTGGTAGATTAACAAATTCAAAATTTGACCCTCTTGTAGTGAGGATGGCATTTTTGCAACCCTTAAAATGATCAGAGCTGTTCATCCCACTCCTAAAGGCTTGAGAAGCAAGCACTGAGATCAGTGATGACCCCAGAAGTTTGCAGCCAAAACATATTTTCTCTTGAGTTGTATGGTTTTGAGGACAATACAAACTAAATATATTGTGCTTTTAGGTCTGTAGTTGTGTTTGTCTTGAGTTCCAAAATGACGACCTTTAGTATTTACCACAGAACTTGAAACCTCCTCAGACACATGGTGGTTTCTTTTTTCTGCCTCGTCTTGGTTGTGTATCCACAGTTTGTTTAACTTTGACCTCATAAACTCTGGATCCAAAAGGATCTGGTCGAGACATTGGTGCCCTCAAAGCTCAGGAAGTAGACTTGGGATTTGTAGTTTTCTGGTTTAAATCACAGTGCTGAGGGTTTACCACTGTGTTTTCCTGAACAAGTTCCTCAATCCTCACCAGCTTCCTGCAGCCCGCTGCTCCAATTGAAGTTAACTATAAATAGAAGTGGTTCAAAGCAGATAAGTCAATATCCCCAGAGGAATAACTAAAATGTAAATAGATAATAAAAAATAAAAGATATTGAAACTTTCAATTTTTTCCTTGTCTAAAATTTCATCAAAAACAGCTGAAGGTTTGTGAATATTGTCAATTAATTATGATTTGCACTGGGGGTTTCAGAATCTTCAGCTTAACTGCAGTTTGATACCAAAAGATATAATGTTAATTTCTTTATTGTAATATTATTTCAATCCCTGGAATTTATTTAAAAAAAAAAAAAGATTATTGAAAATTAGTTCTGGAATTGCAAAAATCATTGTTGAGAGTACATTCAAGTTGAATATTATATAACCATTGTCAAAGTCTTGCACCTTTGTGTTAGACATTAACTTTACAAAACTGCTCAACCAAATTTTAAGTTTCTGTCTTAATTTGACTCACTTTCTAGATTTTGGGGCTCTTTATTCATAGATAAATGTTTTGTTCCACTTGAAGCCTGTCCAAACCCCTTTCTGGAATGTTTTTTATTTGGCCTTGCTAAACTGCGACAGATGTTTTCAATATACTTCTGTCACTCTTTGTTAGGAAATCCACCTTTAACTTTAAAGATTCAGGAAATTCTTCCTTATCATAGTCTGTGATGTGTACTCACAAAGCAAAGCTGCAAAAATAAATGTCATTTCTGAGATTTCTCTTAATAAACAGTCTGACTGATCTTGCTGAACAGAGGCTTTGCTGTTATGCTCAGCTCTGCTGTGACTTTGAAGGACCTTTATTAGTACGTGTTTGTGCGCGGATCCTGCCAGCGGTTCAGCCGCAGCGTCCACTCTGAGCAGATGCCCGATCCTCCTGGTTGCGATCAGCATTTTAGCGCCTTGCTGCCAGTTCTGCCCCGGCCCAAAGGGACCAATTAGGCCCGGGCAGCTGCACCCAGAATGGCACCGTGGTGGAATGAGGGGGTCGTGGGTGGGTGAGGATGCTGTGCAAGAGAAGGGCATATAGACGACAACCAGAATAGGGTTTTCCAGAGAAGGAAGAGCTTAACTTCTGAACGTGAAGGAAGGAAAATCTCATCTGATGTGAGAAAAAAGCGACACACATTCCTTGAGAAGAACTGATGAAGAAAACAAAGGTGGAAAGCTTTCAGAGGGTCACTTTGTTTATTTAGAGCCAGTCTTCTTCAAAGCACCTGCTCATCTTTTATAGGACCTGAAAGGGGAGAGTGGAAGCCCCTTGGCCCCCTGCCCTCACCAAATTAGCACCCAGGCCGACGAGACTCGGCTGTTCCGCACCACGCTGCCATCCCACTTTTTCCCTCCCTGACCTTTAGTCCCTGAACTCTCACTTTTCACCCCGGTAATGCAGTGCCATGTCAAGAGCCGGCCACCCAGCGCCGCACCCCGGTTACTGAGCTGATGGTGGTCGGTCACCAGAGTGAACCGTCACACACAAGTAGTTATTCTAGCAGGCCCTCTTCATTACATCCAGACTCAAAGGTCAAGTATCAGCATCACTGCTCTGGATGATCAACAAGGTAAAGACGTGAGGAGCTCGCTTGGTTTTGCTTATATTTTTAAGATATTAATGTCATGTATTCAAAATCAAGTTTCCAAACCGTTCAGCTCCTCTGCCACTTTAATATGGTTGCTGCCAAATGCAACGTTCTCTGGAATGGGTTGTACAACGGTAGTATTTTTATTAGTTTCCTCCCCATTACTTCTAAGAAAGGCAGGAGACCCACTCTCTGATTTCAGATTTATTTAATTGTTACAGTGTAGCCAGATTCTCATGGTTACACCCATTCTCATCAACAGACAAAAGCAGAAGTTGGCAAAATAAAAAATGTTAGTTTCCCAGCCCCCCTCTGGATTCTAGGAAGTGCAAATCTATTTTTAACAACTCGCGCACAAAGACTGGTTGTGCCTCCCAGGACAGTGAGGGACCACAAATTAGGAACCGCTATATATGTGTTATACTATATCTGTGTTATACTATATCTGTGTTATTCCCCATTTGTGTATCTTGGGCAACTTGAGCAAAACTCAGATATCCATGTTGCTCCCAATGACATGTGTGGTCCTTGCCAGGCAACTGTTGTGTTGCCACCACCCACAAAAGCTTCTGTGTCACTATCTGTGGTGTAAAATTATGGAATAATCCATGTACATAGATGAAACAATAATCAAACTTAATGCAGTTTAAAAAAAATATAAAGAGCTGATTCTGGTGATGTACAGGGTTTAGCCATGAGAGCAAGGGCTTGTGGGTTATGGTGTGTCACTGTTGATTAGTGGAGGGGCTACAATCTGTATAAATCCTCACTGTTTTAGTTATTTGGGTGTCGGATAAAACAACATTGACGTGAATTAAGAAAAATTAATAAAATATATTTTTTGGTATTTGCAACCATAAAAATGTAGAGGGGCGGGATTAAAAAAGTTATACTTCTTCATATTCCCTTTTTGAACATGTAATGCACATATTTCAAAACTGTAGTGAGTGTGTGTGTCAGGTGATCTATGGATTATCTCTGGATGAGTGTCTCCTATTTTGTTTTCATTTCTTTTTTTTTTAATTATTTTGCACATGTTCATAAATAAATGTGAGAAATGTGAGACAGATAAGGTGAAACATTATGGAGATTGTTGAAATGATAAATAAAACACTATAGGCATAATTTATTAACTATTTCTGGCCAGCTGGACATCAAAGTAGTACTTCTGCTATTTTCCAATTGTGGGACTAATAATGCCTTGCCTTGCCTTGCCTTGCCTTGCCTTGCCTTGCCTTGCCTTGCCTTGCCTTGCCTTGCCTTGCACTCGCATATTAGTACTTTTCCTGCGCCATACATATCTGAAGCAACTGATATTGTTGCTATAATGCTTTTAAAAATGGAAACAGGCCTGTATGTAACAGCATGTTAATGTACAGAATGACAACATCAAAATAGAATTTTATTGTGCCTGCCAGAAAACTAAATCTGATTAGTATGTGTAAACCGATGTCCATTTAATTTTACACACATCGCGATAATCCATGAAATTACCATTCAGCATTGCCTCCATTCTTCTCTCTTCATAAATTGAAAATGATGGTAGAGATAACGCTGGTGGTTTGGCAGTGTGGGAAGGGAGTGGCACACAGAAGCCAGACTTTTGGCTCTTTGACCTTGCTGCAATGCAGTTGTATGTAAGACTAACCTTTCCCAAAAGATACGCCTCTGCTTTAAGTGTAAAGAACGCCTACTGTAACTGCTCCTTATGGATGTGTGTGGTTACCTTTTCGACACCCTCCTCCCTCCTTCTCTCTTAACACTTTGACACATTCATGATGCTTGTGTGTCTCCCGGTGAGTGTGTACATCACCTCCTTGTCTCTCACTCAGTGGTTGAAACAGAAGCTGAGGGCTTGGTGTCCCAGCGGCTGACTGGGGTCCATCACTCATTGGCCCCAAAGAATCGGCAGTATGATGGATGTATAGCACACTGGCATCTGCAACCAGAGCCTCGGTGCTGCGTTAAATCTGTAGCAGTGAGCCACCTGCGGCTGTGTGTTTGTGTGCATGTCGCGCGTATGCATGCTGACAAACTGCATGTCCACGCATGTGTCTTTTTAACGCATCAGTCTGAGTCAAACTAACAGAGTGGGTGTCCGCACAGCAGCTTCTCCATCGCAGTATTGCTTTGTTCCAGTTTGTCAGCCAAGATTTCGGAGACGATTGAGAGTGTTTCTGGAACTAAAGCACATTTCTACCATATACAGTCTGTACAGTTCAGAGGGCTGGCTCTCATCTTATAAGATCAGAGACCAGGATGCACATACTGATCTATAGGAAACTGGACTGAAACTAGCATCCGTCCTTCAAGATTCGTAAAATGGTTGATGTCTTTATAACAGAAAGCTTTTAGCTAAATACTTTTCTCACTTTTAATGTATTTTATGTCGTCTTTATGTCCTGCTTTACTGCACTCATTTTATGTACAGCACTTTGTGATTTTTATCTGTGAAAAGCGCTTTAAAAAGAAACTTTACTTACGAGAATACAATATCGTACAGTTTCCCCATGGTGAATTCTTGTCTACCAGCAATATCTGGAATTCTGACATGTCTTTTGTGTTCTCATACATGCCTACGTGCATGTATTTACATCTACATCTACCAATATTTAGGCCTGTGGAAAGGACATTTAAAGACTTGTTGCTAAATTTGTTGTACGTGTTGGAGAACAATATTGCGTTAAATCGGCATGGCCATGTGTTTTGACATGATTCAAGCAAGATGGGTCCCCTAAACATTTTTTTTTGGATCATGTAAGAGATTTAGATTTGTTTTTGCAGATCAGAGTGGACAAGTTCAAAACTTTGTGATCTAAGAGAGCCGTCTTTTTAAATTTCCCTTCAAATCATGAGACAAAGAGGTGAATGATTATTTAGAATCATATTGATATATTTTTTTCAAATATTAGCAGCCGCTTAGTGTTGCCAACACTAACACGTGTGTATTTTATATCCTTTACCTTCAACCAACCGGAAACATATTTTGCAAAGTCTTTATCATGATGAGTTGGGTTGTTTTCTCAGATCGATGATCAAAGGTGATATTTTCCTAAGTGTTTTCAGTATCATTAGATTGTTGTTCGATGCAGGTTAATATACAAACGCTGCAGTTAAATGTGGTTACTCATTACTCATGCCAGTAGATTATGATATTGTTATCATTTTTTCATTTGTTTTTTAAGACTTATAGATTTTTGCATTTATTTGTAACATGCATCGTTCCATGTCGTTGATACCAGTGCTCATTATTGATGTCTTTATTTTTCAAATGTTTTTGTTTTCATAATTTTCTTTTCATCATATGAGAACTAAAGCAACTATTTCAGAGCTTGTAATGTTTCTAGAAGACTAAACCAAGAATTTTAATTCTTAGGTCCAATAGATGCCTTCAGGTCATTGTTGTTACATCTGAAGACAAAAAGAAATCTTTACAGTCATTACTTTCCACTGCTGCCCACTCCCGGGGGGGGGGGGTTGCTTGAATACTCCGGGGTCTTGACATGTATTGTTCGGGCAGAAGTTCACATCCCTTGTGAAATCTGGCATTGCCCTTTAGGGATTCACTCACTTAACCTTCAAGTGCCTCAGTCACACTTGGAAAAAGGTTTTATGACACATGCTTACCCCCTCCTCTTGCTTCTTTCACTCACAGATATCCACACATACACTCTCTCTATACACTCATGTAGATGCACACACAACCTATGTAATAATGGTCGCGCTTAAGTGGACAAAGCCCCAGGCTTTTCCTCCTGATGCATCTAATGGCATGTGCTGATTGACAGCCGTAGTCATGCCTTTGACCAAACACGACACCTGTGTGTGTGACATAAACACCATGTGACTCACAGGAAGTTGTCGGAGGAAGAATCACAACCTAACGGAGTCCTGATGGTCGCCTGGGATTTTGTCCACTTTCAGGGTTGGGGTCAGGGTCAAGGTTGAGTTCACAGGAAATGCATGTTTCCATCATTTCTTATTTACGCTATTGATGTTCTTTATGGCTACAGGAGCATATGGCTACTCTGGAAAAAAAGCACACATATGGGGCAATTATCATTCAATTATTCATCAAGGATCTTGTCGTGTCTCCTTACATATTATTCAACATTCGAAAAACTACTTAGTGATGATGCTATCAAGATAAAGAAATTGTCTGTTACGTAGAAAAGATGAAATTTTTCTTTTGGAAAATATACATGTAATATAATGATTTGTAAACATTTTCTATATCATATTATGTAAAGAGATTTTTGATATCCATAGAAATGATAGTCGCGGCAACTGTACACCAATTTCTAGCATTCTGATTGAATGATTTCTGATTAAAGTTATTGGGTTAGCTTTTATAATATTGAGCAGTGATTCCCAACTGTGGGGACCCAAAGCGATCTTGATTTTAAGGGGTATCCTTTTTTTTTTCAACAATTTAAATATAGATGAGTAAGCATTTAAAAAAAGAAAAACTATTTAAAACTATTTCAAAGACAATATTGCAACAGTGTGTTGAGCGGGAACATCCTGTCTGCAGTAAACACAAAGGAGAGCTATCAAAGTAAACAGCGGCCCAGCAGGAGAAGACAAAGTGTCAGGGAAAAGAGAAAGACGAATCCATCAAAAAGAAAAACAGTATGTGCCAAGAGAGTTACATAGCATATGCTGTCATAGAAGTGATGGGCAAAGGTTGTGCTGAATGCATCTTTTGTTGTGAAAAAAACTGGCAAATGAAAGTTTGAAACCGTCCAAACTGAAGCGTCTCCCGTTCACCAAACAGGCCCTTTTGCCAGAGCTGGATGCGAACAAAAGCAGACAACAGATGCATTTTTGTGTGCGATCAACTTTCTGCACAAGTCAAAAAGCCACGCAAACGTGGCATTGGCGAAGGTGTGCATTGTCCCGAGTGTTCGTTCAAGTTGATATCGCTAACGCACACAAAGCACAGTGTCCCCATCAGAATTTGGTCACATGCTACACAGATAGAGCCGCAGCGGTGACGGGAGAAATAAGGGCTTCAGCAGCCGACTGAAAGAGAAGACGCCAAACTGCATTCACTGCGTGATACAGAGACACACTGACCAGCAAACACCTCCGTGACGTCCTGAACACAACACAAAAGTGTGGTAAAAATAATAAATTTTCTTGAATCTTCCCCGATCAACAAACAGATTTTTGCACAGCTATGCCGGGACAAATTGTCTGCATGTTTCATTGAACTTAAAACCAAATATGGGATATATTTAGCCTGTACAACGGGCGCAAACAAGCACATTCAGGGCACAGTAGAATATAGATGTGCAGGAACACTGAACATACGTTGCAGATTCAGGAGACGATACATTCACTTTTCTTGGATGTTCATGACCATGTCATTAAAGTATCATTGAGGATGGAGCCATTTCTGGCAAAAGAAGATGTGGAGTATTTCCAGGCTGAGGATGAGGATATAAAGTCCAATTCCCTCCTGAAATTGTTCTTTGAGGAATAATGGTAGAAGCAGTTTAGATTTTGAAAGGACCTGAAAGCAGGTCACAGGGACCACCAGATTCATTTTGTCATTTATGGCAAATGGCAATGTTCATAACATGTTGGAAAAGATAACAAAAAATGAGAATATAAAACATTTGAGCATTTTCTAAAGCATGAAAAACAATCAAGTAAAAATGAGAAGATGCCCAAGACCTTAGTTTGGAAAACATCATCCAAATAGATTTTTTTAATTATAATTTTCAAAGAAGTTCTTCAGAAAAATTTAATTCATTGGCACAGAACAGCAGATTACGAGCACCACTGCTGAAGGTATTATAATGCTTTGAGAAACAAGCATCTTTCCCAGGAGTGAATTAGTTGTACACTGAAGAATGACCAGCAGGTCATGAAGAGGATGATGGAACATATTAACAGACCACTCCCTCCCCTAAGAGAAATCCCACAGACTAAAAGAAAGCAATCCACACTTTGTAGGACTCCTCTTTGCCCCGGACATCACCTATTCTCCAAGCAGCTCTCAGCTTGAAGGAGTTGACCCTGGAATTATTTATTATTTACCATTTTTTAGAGTACGATTAGGAGGGTTACATCAGCATTCATTTGTTGCTTAGTTTTAAGGAACGGTTTATCTGCGCTTTCTATTCAAAACAGGAACATAATTTTGTTATTTATATTTGGAATGAGCCTACAATGTTGCAGTTGTGTTTGCATTTGCC
>OMNM01038294.1:0-11780 GCA_900302745.1 Parablennius parvicornis | reverse complement strand
CAGGGTTTTTTTTTTTTTTTTTTTTTTTTACATCTCCTGACTAAATTAGTACTGCAGCATTCATACCTCCCAGTCTTCTCATTCTCAGGCACTTCATCTAAATTTTATCATCTACTGTCACAGATATTCTCTGATCTTTTTAGTCAACTGCAATTGGACTTACAACTAATTCTCTCCCCTGTGTTGGCTATCAATGATCTTTTGTAGACCAGAATCCTATTTGTCTAAAGTGTGACATTGTTATATTGCTATTACATCACTTATGAAATGAATACAACTTTCTTCAATCTCTCTGCCTCTAAGATTTTACTTCTTTTCTACTCTTTTCTTCCATCATATATGAAAAGACATCACATCACTTGTGGGTTGAACTCACTTCTGTTTAAGTAAAAGTAGGCCTGGATGTAATGGTAGCTCTGGCATCCTATAGCATCCTATAAGCATCCTATATTCAAAAGAGAGTGACAGTGAAGTAGATTATATTGGCATTTTGTTAACATTGTTGAATAAATCTTTCAGAAATGTTTTCACTGGCAATAAATCAATATAGTTAAGTCCTGTGATTACTGCTAAAGTTAGAATTCTAGCTCTGCACAGAGTCCCTCGATAAGTCTGAGGATTAAAAGGGACAGCTAACTGCAGTGGAACAGCAAATAACTCATAAATCATTGAAATGCCAAAAGGGACGGACGTCAATTAAACTCTTGCTTTTATGAGCCCAAAATGCATGGAAGCCTGTTTCACATCTAGCAGTTTGTTGTATTCTATCAGCATTTTATATATATCCTAATTTGAAAAGTGCCACAAAAAATATAGCTGTGAAATGTAATTGGTGCATTAAAAAGTTCTTGGTTTATTAAAAAGTTCTTTCTATTGAATGCTTTGTGACAGAGCAATACAATATAGAAATATTGATTCATAATTAGCTTAATAATCAATTTGGTAATATTAAACATTTTCTGATTCATAAGCCTCAAAGTCATAGTCCTACAAATACTTCAAAAATATGCAATCATGCAAGTGAATGAATTCATATTTTTATAGATCTGATACAGTCCCATGTATGATAAATAGGGAAAGCATCCACAATCAGCTTCACGGTGGTCTGCGGGAGGCATTCCCACATCACAGTGATAACAGATAATAAAGCTTGTGTGTTATCCTTGCGCCTGTCTGGGTTTTCTCTGGTTTTCCCTGTACAACTAAAAAAAACTTTTATTTTTTTGGTTCATTCTGTTATTGCCTGTAAGTGTGAATGTGAGTCCATGATTGTTTCTGTGTTCACCCTGTGTTGACACGTCCTGAGTCTATTCTGCTCTGCCCCATTGTTAGTTACAATCTACTAGAGCACCCCACGATTCCAATTGATGGATGGATGGATGGATGGATGGATGGATGGATGGATGGATGGATGGATGGATGGATGGATGGATGGATGGATGGACGGATTAACACCATCTCCTATTTATGTGGTAACAAAGCAAGCTTCATCAGAACTGCAAAAGTAAACAATGGAATAAAGATCTAACACGTACAAATACAAGTAAAGATTATAAGATGATGACTTTCTCACTGTTATTTATTATGGATAACTTGGAGTTTCTTTCACCCAATCCTATAAACGTTTCCAGATTTAGTCACAGACTGCTGTAAATCACTGAGGCTAAAGTTAACATCCTTAGAAATACAGGGCAGTCTTAATCACTGGCCAGACACAAGCAATCATAAAGTGTAATCGCAAAGCAAAAACTGCATTATCGCATGAACTGCAGCTAATCAGATAAAAACATTTTGGACGGAAAAAAAAGCAAAAATACAGGAAAACAATGAATTCATGAAGTGGTGGCATCTTCACTGGAGGTACATGTGGAAAAGGTCAATAAAAGGCCTGAACACTGGGTGGAAAGGTTTAAGTGCTGTGTGTTTGAGTATCACATAGACATATATTTCAACACATGCACTTGGAAGCACCTGTTTCCCCATCAGGAAGTAGACTGGTATGAAGATGCTTGTTAAAAAACAACATGTCACGCAAGCAATCTGTTGTGGGTCTGCGGTACTCTGGTTCTTATATTTCTGTCTGCTGGAGTTGCTGGAGTTTTGTTGTACCCTTTTATGACAATGTGCTATAGATGATGGGATGTCCATCTGAAACCTGCTGAGCTGTGTACTTTACCGCTGGACCCAGGAAGGAACATCATTTGTTCAAACTGCCATTGCTTCTGTTGCCTGAGTCCTAATGGCTGCTGCTCACCTGTGGATCATACAGACAGTCAAGAAAGAAACAGAGCCCATTTACAGAGGTATCTGCGACGATACTGTTCCCAGCCGATCACTGAATCCGTCTTCTACTTCTCCTCTTAGCACTTTAATGGACACTGCTGCTTATATAGTTTTCCCTAGGAGTGGAAAGTGAAAAGTAGTGAATACAGTGTGGACCTTCACAAATGGGTTTGAATAACATACTATTGACTATTAAACCTCACCATATGTGATCTTTGGACCAGAACAAATTGCATTTGTATTCACAGCATATACAATGTTGTTTCTGTCAGCTTGGAATTGATAATCATGGATGGTGCTGAAAACAGAGGACATTGAAAGTCTTGAGAAGCACTGGTAAACAGCTACAGGCTTGAAAGTCATAGTGTTGTTTTTTGTAAATATAGAAAAGGTTAAACACTTTTTAAAATATATTATATTTTTTGTCATTTCATGACTTTACTTGTAAAAGTAAAATTTTTCAGCTGGAAGTTTCAGTTCGTACAATGATTTCCATCCATCCGTCTTATGCACCCACTCTGCCCAATTTACTGTCTTGGGGCTTAAGCTTGTTCTAGTTAACATTGTCCAAAGAGCAGGGTGCACGTTTAACAGGTACCAGTCGATCACAAGGCCAACACACAGACAGAAACAATCACCTACTAATGGATGCATAGCTACAAGCAATTAAGAATCACCAATAAACCGAGCACATGTGTTTGGATTGTGGAAGCTGGAGCACACAGTGGAAATCCAAGCAGGTATTAAAAACTCCACACCGAAAAGCCAAAGCCATGAATCAAACTGTGATGTTCTATAAACTGAGAGCCTCTATTGTGATTACCACAGTATTGCTCATACATATTTTCATCAATCAACCTACCTTTAGTTCTTTTTTTTTAATCTTTTATATGGTTTGTGTAGTGTTGGCATTGGTCACAACTGACTGAAGGTGAAGGCAGGTTACACCCTGAATAGGTCAACAATCTATCACAGGGCAAACACAGAGAGACAATCAATCATACACATACACACTCAAAT
Source organism: Parablennius parvicornis (assembly GCA_900302745.1). NCBI lineage: Eukaryota > Metazoa > Chordata > Actinopteri > Blenniiformes > Blenniidae > Parablennius > Parablennius parvicornis. The sequence goes on along the minus strand of OMNM01038294.1, from coordinate 8,477 downwards.
GTAGACCGAAAGTCAATTTAGAGTTACTAATTAGCCTCAAACTGGATCTTTTGGACTGTGGTGGGAAACCTGGAGCAAACACATACATGCACAAGGTAAGCATACAAACCAAATGGTGAAATGCCCTTTTAAACCTTAACTGCAACTGGAGATTTCTGGCAGTGAAGCAAGAGAGTTAATGACGCTGTTGAAGATCAACTAATCAATTAAGTGTATGCATAACATTTCTAACAAATTGAGAAAAGAAAGAAAGAAAGAAAGAAAGAAAGAAAGAAAGAAAGAAAGAAAGAAAGAAAGAAAGAAAGAAAGAAAGAAAGAAAGAAAGAAAGAAAGAAACATACTGGCATTGATACTTTATAAAGTCTGCAATGACAATTTACTCACTGACAGAATAATATTCAGGTTATTTTAAGTTCTGTCTTTTTAACTGCTCTGTAATTACAGTAAAGGGTGAGACAATATACAACTGTGCAGGAAGTATCAGCTCGTTTTCTCTCTGTGGAAAAGAATCTGATCTAAATCATGATAATATGAGCAAATGGTTCAACTGATTTCTTGTAATGTTCCACAAAATCAGTTTGAAAAAACACAAAACAACGACATTTACGGATGAGCCAAATGTTTTCTACGAAGTTGCACACTGGGAAAAAAACTACCTAAATGCGGGGCTTGTTAAATAGCCCCAGTGTTGAGTTACTGCAAGCAACTGCAGAAAAGATAAGATGCAATTACAGCATACCGTTTAAATATTTACATATGCAGACTTTCAGTCACCCACTTTTCATCAGAGGTACACATTTGTTTGAAATCCGGAGCCCAAAATATCCACCCATACTGTGTGCTCAGGAAAATGAAGCACACAGGCTTGCATTCGACTGTTAGACACTTTGATCAATCGTCTACACCCAGCTATAATTTAGCACTTAGCCTTGATGGAGAGAAATTATTCAGCTGTTGTCACTGTACTTTTTTTTTTATTACTCTCAAAGGCCACAAGTTTGATTCTGGCTGAGGTGCATCAAACAACATTTAAACTCAAGGAAGTTGAAGCAAATTTTGGTGTGTTTGAACTGGATATATGAATGTTTTTATCAACTCGAACATTAATCACAATCTTTTTACATTAAATTGAGACTTTAACAATTCTTGTTGGTAGATATAACAGAGGTTGGGATAAACAGTTATTGATTACTTTTTTGAAAAATAAAGCTTATTTTTAGCTATTTGAACAAGAAACCACAAGCTGCTTGGAAACTTGACTTTTGTCTTTTTTTCCTATCAATAAAAAAACTTTTGTGTGATGCGTTGATCACTATAATGACTGATTCACTTTCTTACACAATAATGTCTTCAAGTGCAAACCAAAAATTTTTGTTTGGTTTTGGGTGTCCGTTTGTGCACACCAAAGCCGTAGTAAGCAATTAGTCTGCACATGTGCCAGTAGACGGATAATAGAAACAATGGCGGCCAGAGTGTAATGACTCCCAGTTCATATTCTCCCGGGACTTGATAGTTTGATAGTTGCGAGTCACCTGTAACGACAATCCAACTTTATAGTCTGTCAATATGTTTGTGTACTTGCAGTTGTTAATGTTTACAGCTTATGGTTCTCTGCACCCTGTGTGGTATCATTACAAAAACAACAGCACCAACCTGTGGCCTGGCATTTTAACTACATGTTTCTGCAGTTTCTGTGTAAACGGACATCATTTTCAAGACATTGCCATGTCAACATGAAGCGTATTTGAAACTAAAATGCAAAAATGATGCATTTTCACTCTAATCTTTGTTATGTAAATGAGATATGCATATTTTGTGTGGCATATAGTGGCAGAGCGGTAGCATCTGAAACACGGCAGCAGTTGGGTTGAGGAAATAATGTTAAAGAGATTTTAGTATATGGCAATTTATTTTGTTGGTGTTGATGCTGTTTGAAACATGTTGAATGGCTTTTAGTTTTTGCTGCTGAGATTAGTCTAATTAATGTGATTATTTAAGTTGTTTGTCGTAATGCATTATTGACACTTTACTGCCAACAAGGTATTTCATAATGCATTATTTCAAAATATGAGTCATGTTAAAAAAAAGAAGAAAAAAAAAAACCTACCGTACTAACAAGTTTTAGTATTTACTTAATGTTTAGGGAAAAAAGTTTATTGAGATATTCTGCAAATTTTTTTTATCTATTTGCACTGTGCATCCGAGCTTTTTTTTCTGTTATGTATTTAGGTGCATTGCACATCTGATATGCCCGTTTTTGCTTGTCAGGTAAGCTGTCAAATCCCTCAAATCAAGGGCAATGTTTAACACATCCGAAAGATAGAGTGTCAGTTTCTGTATAAAGGCAGAAGTGCATCCAAACAGAGAAACTGTGATAGTGTTGCCCCTGAGCAGCAGAATAATGATCCTGAGATGCCTGACAGTTATTTCTCACAGTGAACTGTCACTCACACGTGTGCTCCTATGGATGGACTGTATATGTGTAAATCAGCACACCTGAACACGCACATGAACATTTGTAGATGCACACAGTACCTGTGAACGTAAGCGGAAGTAGCAAAAAAAAAAAACACTGCAGCTGGTGGCATTATGATAATTGAAAGATAACAGTAAGTGTTGCAGGAAATGGGAACCACTCAGCAATACAGGAAGAGCATCTGCATTTTTAGCACCATCCAACTGGCAAGTCACACTTTCACACAATTTTAATTGGTCTCACAGAAAATTGTAGATGTCTCTCCTTCTGCTTCATTTTTTTTTTTAAAGTCAGTCTGTATTCCCTCTTCCACTATTATTGTACTTTATTCAGAGATGATAGATTGCTGCTAAACAATCATGTTTGAAAAACATGTGTGCATGCAATGGTAAAATGCTGTAAAGAAAAGCTGAGAGAGGCAGAATGAGGAAGCCTTGAAAGACCCCGCACACCATCTCATGTCTCCTTTTCTTCAGAGGATGTTACATTGACACGCACACATTTCATGAGCACCTACCTTAACCTAAAGCTATTTTGCCACTTTTTTGAAAATAATATATGAATAAACCTGACCTTTACATGACCTTTAATCCTGTTTTCACCTCAAAATGCTCGGATTTACATCGTGAAGATGCCTTAAGAAAGATGTGTCTCTATGATACGATTGGGTAAACTGATGTGGTTTAGCTTCACACACACACACGCACATGCACACACACACGCACGCACACACACACACACACACACACACATACACACACACACACACACACACAGCCTGTTGGGCAGCTTCAGTTTCCTGTGTGCATCCAGGTTTGCATGAAAGCCATGAATAAGTCAGCATTTCTGCATGATAGGTCTGTAACTAGGAGTGACAGTTAGAGAGCATACTCTTTACAATCTCAGATGGGTTTGTGTGTGTACGTGTGTGTGTGGAGAGGGGGTAAGTGTGTGTGCATGTATGTGGCAATGAGGAGGGTGGCTGAGTGCTTCTGCGTGTGTCCTCCCTGCTGCCTCATCTACCTCACAAATGGACGTCACGCTGCTGATGAGGTCTGAAAGAGAGAGCAGTTGTTGACATCAGCTGCAAGTGAAGCTGTAAGGTGAGGAATTGCTGCAGTTTATGGTGAAAACGGGCCATCAGGTAATGAGACACCATCATTACCTGATTGATTTCTATTTATCTGCCATAAAATATTGTAAACTGTGTTGACGTCCCATTTTGCAGAAAATAGCTGTTGTTTAGGTTTTATCACGTCGCCTAATATTCTTGATCGGACAGTAAAAGAAGAATTACTGTTCTTGTGAAGAACATTTTATCAATGATAAATCCAGGTCCAGGCACAAATATTATAGTCAGATTGTTGTACATTGTAAATGAAATGTTTTCATCGAGTTACAGTCATACTACTCAGCACACTGTCTGATCTTGAAAGATAAGCAGTGTGGAGCCACGTCAGTACTTATGTGGTAGATCGGCCGGGAAAAACAGGTGCTGCCAGCTATCCCAAAGTTTTTTCTGGTCGCTGACCTGCAGACAGAACAGTGTAACTCTCACTTTCTAATTGGGTTTGTGTTGCTACTGGGCAATCCTTTTAATTGACAATTGGGGTAAAATAAAGTTATTCTAATGTATGAAGGATAAATGGCTCGAGCATTGTTTTTAACACACATAATCCGTTTCTTATTCTACAGTTTCCATGTTTGCAGGTTTGTTTGAGGCTCACGTTGCAGCCAAACAACTGTATTGTGAAGCCCTTGGATTTAATGCGTCACAGCATATCTACCAGATTTATGTCTCCAGTATATAAAACCTGTGTCATGTATAATTTAGATTTACTGCTAAGCGTGAGTGCTAATGCTTTGCACATTCAAAACACATGTGTTCAGTTGATTTTTTCACAGGATTGCAATTCTTTTTTTCTCACAACCAACTTCACCTGACAAACTTTCAGAACAACAGGCCTAACCAGCTACAGTGTTTTGGGGATAATGCATTATAAGGTAAAGCCTTATTGTAATGCCAATACTTCTGGCAGTAACGCACTAGCAAGCAAATAAGAAATTAATTTGGCAGGCACCATAATTGAACTTACTTGTCATTCATGGAAACAACTGTGGAGCTGTTGTGTCTCTGTGTCCTGCTCCCAATGTGTTATCCTCAGCATTAGCGAAAGCCTGATTTCTCCTCAGTTGCTGTGGTGTATTCTTGGCTCATATAAACATTACCAAACCTTCGTGAGAGCCATGTGCATTTTAGTGGTTTATCTCTGCCATTTTGCTGTTCTTCCTCCCATTGTTTTCACTTCAGGAATCCTGCTTCTTTCAACAACAGGTGTTATGCAGATTTGTGCATGACTGCCAGAAAATGCATCCAGCTCATGAGCGCATGTCCAGTTTGGGAAAAAATAGACTTTGATAATCACTTATTAATTCAAACATGTGCGCACCACCATTTTTACTTCTGACTGGTAATGAAATAATAAATCAAATCCATCCATACTTTTCCAAGAGACTAGTTATTTTTATTGTCATAGTGAAGTAATTGAGTAAACTAAAGCACTAATTTCCTGTAACATTTTTCATGTGTACTGCTACATGTCCCCCATATCCCCTTTTCGTTGCACTTCACTTGAACTTGTTTAGCTTCATAGCAAAATAAAACCAATGTACAATTTGCCATATTGTGGGATTAACAAAGATTTTGAAGAACAGTGGGGAAGGGTGGGTGACCTCAGTCTCCTTGCTCCGTCTACATGAGCAAGCAAGATACTTGTGTACAGTACAATGTACCGTGTTGCACCTACGGATGCATATCAGGTGTTGAGTGAAATTGATTTTATGTAGAAATGATGCTCCACAGCACAGCACCACTGAAGAACTACAATGGCATACAAAGTGGAAACAGATGTTCCCCTGACATTGCATATTATTATTCCCATCTTTATCGAGGCCCGTTCATCCAGATCAAAATCCCGATTCAGAGTTGACTCCAGCGTCTCAGTGTTCTCCCCCAGCTCCAGCTTTATCTTCACCTTGTGTATGGCGGCTGATTTAATGACATGTACACAGAGACCCTACTGAATAAGTCATCCAGCCTGTGCTTACACACCCATAGTGCTCATCTATTTTTCAGTCAAGGGAATTTTGGTCTTTCTGTCTCACTGCCACAGTGTGTGCCTGTCCAGGTCTCTCCATCTGTGTCTGTTTTGTTTCTGCGTTCATAGCATACATAGTTTTTTTCCTGCAATAATATCCTGGTATCATCAATGTCAGTCTTTCTTGTTTCCTGCTGAGAACTACAGGTTTGTTTCTATTGACTTGTGGTTGTTTGGGTGGTTGGGGTTGAGCGTTTGGGATGTGTGTAACAGTAGGAGGGGAAACTATTGGCTGGGGTTGGAGGTTTGTCCGACATATCCACAATATTTGCATGTAGTGAAGACCTCCACCACAGCTGGATAACTCCTTTCCTTGAAGGTGAAAGTCCAAACAGGCAGCTTTATATGTAGAATTTGCCTTTCATTTTACCCGCAGCGATAAAGCAAAAAAACCTTCAAAGGTACCAAATATTGAGCTATTTTCTTTACAGTGTCATGGCAGAATTAATGTCATTATGATCAAGACCCATGCATTCCTCCACAGACAGACCTTGTCTTTGAACCGCTAAATGATTGATGGGTGAGATGAAAGTGAATGTAGGTCACTGTGGGTGAGGGTCGGCAGAAGCAGCATAAATCAGACAGGGATAATAACTAGATATCACGGAGGATAATGGCCCAACTAGAGCCACTACAGGTATATTCAGCTGCTATAACTCAACAATATGCCACCGCCACTAAATGCAGGATTGCACATTTTATTGCGAACAGATAATTTGATGTTGTAGAAAAACACAGAGAGTTTTAATGGTTTGAACGTGAGGTGTTTCCTGATTGGAGGTCACATGAAGTGAATTGTGTTTAACCAACAGCAGTAACAGGCACAATGACAGGTCATTTAAAAGACTGATACAAACTGCAGAGCTCCTTTTTTTTTATACATGAACTTAATTTGGACACACCAGATTCAAGTTTTAAATGAAAAGAAAACAACTCCCCCTTTTTTTCCTTTTTCATCTACAGTGTTCTCGCGCCATCTGATTGCTCATCAAATGCGTGTTATTTGAGAGAGACATGTTCTGGACGTCTGTTTTGTGATCTCTATTTTAATCATGTAAAAATATTCTTGTTTCCTCATTAAGGAAATTCACTTCACATTTTCTCAGACAGGAGAAAGGAGCCAGACAAAGAATGATGCCAAAGAGTCTGACGATGAAGAGGCTGGAGCTCAAAGAAAGTCAAAACACATTGACGCAAATACAGCTCAAACATGCTGTGAACTATAGAGCAATGCGCTTCTGAAAACGAAGAGAATTCTACAGTAACAAGAGTCTCTGCTCAACTTTTTCTACTTAAAATCTGATTTTGTGGGATACTTTCAGTTTTAGATAAAAAGTAAATTACATCCCGATTCCTCCGTTTTGATATAGCGAGTGTGTTTTGCTAAGATGGCTAAAGAATGTTTCAAATTTGCACAAGATGGAATATGAAGACATCAAATTATCACCTCTATTTATCATTTTAGTCAATAGCCATCCATTATTCTATTATAGTACATTGTTTTGTGTCGTGAAATATTCATGACGACTTAACATCTATATTGCATTACCACTTGCCCCAGATTTCCGCTGGTTTTTTGACACACATTAGACTGTGCTGGGCTCTTGGTACACAGCCAGTCCTCTTCTTACTTGCTAAAAAACCCAGCTGAGAATCTCCTTGGACAAATTTGGTTCAATCTCTGATCTATCTGAGAGTAGCAGTGGGTGTGTAGCATCTCCGTGGCACTCTAGAGATCAGCTGAAGACTCAACAAAGCCCATCAGTGAGTAGAGCCTCGATGTTCTCTGTATCTGTGGGAGAAAATGACAGAGGGAAATTGGGGGTAATGCGAGCTATCAAAAGAGCAAAAAGACACAAATAAAAGGCAGAGAAAGAAGAAAACTGGAGAACAGATGGACGGAATAAAAGATGGGAAAATCATAAAGGCCAGAGTCAGACACGATGAAAAAGAGGGCGAGGGCCATAAAGAGGTAAAGGCCGAAAGGAGTTGTGTTGTCAGCACAGAGAGAACGGCAGGTGATGGAAGGATAATGACAGAGGGAGGAGCTTGCCTGACCCCTCATGACCTCTGCCTGAGTCCGGCTGCTGGGAAGAGCTGAAGGAAGTGGGCGCAGCAGCAGCCCTAATGTGATGGGATATCCTGCCGCCTGCCTGCTAACCCCTTTTCCTCTGCTGGGCTGTGTGTTCCCAACACTTTACGGTCACCTCTGTGGGATGACAGCGCTCAGGAGCAACACAGCATGCAACAGAGACACACACATAAACAACTCGTGCAATGATGCACACGTGCACAAACACAGATGGATGCAGGTACAAATGTGCATGCAGGCCTTTGTACGTGCTGACAGACAAAAAAACATATGCAAGCAACCACACACACACACACACACACACACACACACACACACAGACACACACACCCTCACATACACACCTCCAGTTGACTCGACACTCAGAGCCAAGGACACTTTCACTCAGGTCACCGCATTACGCGGAAGTGAAGGGCAGCGTTGAAATCATAGAACAGAGGGCAGAGAGCCGGTGGATTACAAACACAGAAAGTCTGCCAGAGATGGCACCAACAACAACAGTATTATCAAGCAGTGCTGTTCAGTCAGTTTACTGAGTACAAACAAAGCCCATTATCCCTCTCTGTACAGTTTTATATATATATACAGCTAAATGAAAGCTTTACCTTTGCAGAGCAGTTTAAGGGATACACATAATTACCCAGAGATGAGACAATTCATCATTTTGTGATTACTGAAGTCAAATGCTAAACAACTAGTCTCTTCAAAAGAACATTTGTTTTATTTGCTATGATGTGTCATTATGCCTATT
>OMNM01038291.1:0-10889 GCA_900302745.1 Parablennius parvicornis | reverse complement strand
TCCCCAACACTTACGCAACACAAGTTTTGTCCCACACCAATTGATAATATTTAGTTTAATTAGTTATATAATATTAGAATATCTCTTGTTGTGTTAATTATATATTTTTAATGTTTGATAGCTTGTAAGTCTTAATATATACAGTAGTCTAAAATTGTAACCATTCTTGTTTTCCTATTAAATGTATTTATTTGTGTATTTAAATAACATAAAAAATAGTTTCACTGTCCACTTCTTTCTTTCTTTTTTTTTTTTTTTTAGTAATATTTCTTTTTAAAAATTAAAAAAATTAAGAAAAATGATATTGAAAGTGATATTGACCTCTCAGGTTGCCCCCAGGTGATGCAATGCTAAACCTGTACACAATCAGTAAATAAAGTCAACTATTCTCATGCTTAATGTGTGTGGAAAGTGGATGTCAAAACACCAGTGGAATTGATTGTCACAAAAATGGTCACAAAAAAGTCAAGAAAAAGTCACCTTATAAGACAAAGGAAAGAAAGAAGGGACTTGTGTTTAAAAGGGGAATTAGACAGTGGGGCAGTAAAAAGCTTTGTTGAAGGATATAATCCAGAGGTTGTTGCGTGACTGACCATACCTCACGTTTACATATCTTCTCCTTTTGCCTCCCATTCCCTGTCTGCTCAGCCCCCACCCCACTCCCTGCTTTTGCGTGGAAACAGGGAAAGGGCAGTGGCAGGGAAGGAATCACCTATGGCTGCCTCGACCGGCACTCGGCCACGCATCACATCACATACAACCATTGGGTGAGGCACAGCACGGCACGGCCTGGCAGGGCACGCACACACGGCGACAAACAACTGGCCTGAGGAGCAGGCGGTACCCGCTTGTCTGGCTGTGTCCATTTCATTTTCTTTGTTCCTGTGTTGGTTGTGTGAGAGTTGACCAATCAGTATACTTATCTTGAGATATTTTTCCAAAAGTCCCATGACCTGAATGCCAAACACATTGAAGGAAACTAAGTAGCAAGCTCATTTTTAAAATATGGCCTCCTACATGGAGACAGCTTTCTTTGTTTTTCTTTTATGTAAAATTTCTGTACTTATGTCAATATGATTTATGTTAAGGTGTCCTTTGAATAGTATGAATGGAATATTAATGTGTGAATTGTATTGGAATTGCATTCGAATTGTATTGTCACAGTGAAAGGTTGCAGGACCTCAGGAGGAAAATAGCTTCTCGCTATGCGGAAGCTAATGAGGATCCAAAATAAACAAACAAACAAACCTTTATTTAACCTCGACAAGCAGTAACTCTCAAATAGCCATTAACACCACCTCAATAAGCCAGAACATTCAACCTGGAGCTATTCCATGCCTGCTGTGAGTTCATATGTCACTTGGTTTTGAGTATTTCGAGAGGATATTTATATATGCAATAGTAAATCAAATGTAATGACATATTCATTTATTTATTCTGAATCAAATCAAAACAAAACAAGAAACATGCCCACAAATAGCACTGGGGGAAAAAAAGGAGAATAAGAGAACAATTCTCAACTCGAAACAACTGACCAAATCCTCGGGCAAAATATAGAATTCTACAATAAACAAGAAAAACAAAGTGATAAATGAACAACTTTCACTCCTTTCTACTCAGGGCTCTGCTATGAAACGCAGGCAGAATGCAGACATGAGAGGTGAAGGCAGGACAGCGGGGCAGTCAGTGAATAAAATGAGCCAGAGAGAGAAGGGGGAGTATAGTCTGTTACATTAATCAAAGTTAGCAGACAACACATGTGCTTCCGTTAGCCCCACTAGAGCACGCACCAAAACACACGGCTCGGCACGACATAGCATGGCACAGAAAGCCACGAGAGGCTAGAGGAGGTAACACTGGCTAAGTGCGTTGCATATCTGCTTGCACCTGTGCGTGCGTTTCTCTATTTTTTTTGGTTGCTGCACAGTTTGTTCACGACCACAATGATTACATTTCCCACTTCCATGCTCTTCATTTTCGGTTCAAACTAGGTGACATGACTTTCAGTCTGACTCGACACTCCTTTGAGCAACCATGTTTGACCTTCTCAAGTATGATGAAATAAGTACATTATGCATATTAATAAGGGAATGACAGAAGATCTGAAGTTGATTTCAAAGCTTTAGATCTTCGAATGTTACCATCAGTTATTGTGTTTGTGCAAAACCCTTGAGAACCTCATAAGTGATGTTACTGACGTAACAGCCTGAAAAACACTGATGAGGAAAAATCATTTGATTCACGAATGCAGTACACTCATACTGAGAAGCTGTTAGCTATCATTGGATAAATTGGTGCGAGAGAAGCGAGAAAAATGTGGTTGATCCCGTGACCTTCTTGCAACATATAATCCCAAATTCCCTCAAAACTTGGGAAGATGCACAGTTATGAATATAGAAAGAGGATGCAGTGATTGGCAATTATAAAAAGTCCATATTTTAATACCAATAGAACATTGGGGCTGTCACTAAGCACTGTTCATTGTATCGTTTATCTTGCTAAGTGGTGACCTTTTCTGGCTATAGTAGGTTAAATATGATAGAAACAATAAATACTTTGAAATAAGAAAGTATAGAAGTGGCAAAAATAACACTAAGAAGCACAATTGGAATAAGTTGACAAAATATACCCCTTCACCTATGCTGTTTGTACCACCAGTTTGGTAAACATTTTGTACACTGGATTTCTTTTTTTAAGAAATTACACATGATATAAAAAGGAAATGTACTCCGACTTAAGATGTAAATAGCAAGCAAGTAAAATAGTGGTAAATGATTTTTGTAAAACTGTTGCGTTTAAGGGCAAGAACTCTTTATTCTCCCCATACAAAAATCGCAAAACAAACTTTGAAACAGCAGTCAGAGAAGTCCTACTCTTTTGCCAATAAATGTTGTTTCAGAACTGTCAAAAAAGAATAGTTATATTATGTAATGCTCTCTGGCCAAGCTTAGATGTAAAATGAAGCCTCTTGACCTGATAGCCACCGGTTGAAAGCACTTTTATCCCACATCAATAGGGATGCTGGTGCACTAAAAAAGTGAATATTTTTTTGACATTCATGGACTAACTGTCAGCACACCTAATTAGTGTACAACCCTCAAAAACAACTTGTGCAGTTCTTGGTTTGGCAACTGCTTCAGAAAAGCAACAGTGACCTTCTAATGACCCGTGGATTATCATGCAATATTGTCACTTTGTATTACCCGGCCACAGACAACACCCGTGACAATATTGCACAATAATCCCCCTGCTGTCTCTCCGTCATTACAGCAGATCAGCATTCACCTGATGAAACCTTCCCTCCCTCTCTTTCTCTTAATCTGCCCCTCTTACAAAGCTTTAAGAAAACAGCCTGAAAAAGGGTAAGAAAGGTAAGGGCTGAACAGGAGAAACAACATGATAGTTAGAAAAAGGAGGATGATCAGAGATAGAGGAACAAGAAGGAAACTAATCTGAGATACGCTCATTAGGGTGAATGGACAACACATGTGTGGCCATTACTGTGTCCACCTGAGGTATGACTGATGAGGAAGTTGAAGAAAAGATGGAAAGGACTGATCACATAAGAGAACTGGGAAAACAAAGAAAGTGAGGCGCTAGTTCAAAGGAGAGAAGGATAACATGGTGTAATTTACTGAGACATAAAAATTGTGTCTCCTCTCCTCCCTTCTTCTAGATGAGGTGCCATGCTCACAGTAAAAATAGATGGATGGAAAGAGTAGGAGAGCAAAATATGACAAAAGTACTTGATTGCACTGTCCATGGTTCAAGGCACAAAAAGACAGGACATAGATGAGTTAAGAATTTTATACATTGAAAGGATACAAGGTGACAATGTGCGTGTTTATGCAAAGCCGTCAATCTATCCAGAGCCCAAAACCCACATTAATCAGCTTAGGGTTGTGAGGGTCTGGAGCCAATCGCAGCTATCACTGGGTGAAAGCCATCGTGAGGCCTGGACCAGTCGCTGGACACAGACAACACCACACAAACACATGCATTCACACATAGTCAATTCAGAAAACTCCAACTCACTAGATATGCATGCCTTAGGCTGTGAAAAGAAACCAGACTACCTGAAGAAAACAAATCATCCATACAAGGCAAACATAAAAAATGCACACAGAACAAAACCCAAGGCCCGTTATCCAGGTTTTTTTACCATGGTGTATAAGAATTGTGGCTTCGCCAGAACTTTAGTAATACATTATTTACACAGTAGTTACAAATGGTATCTCGTTCAAATGTAGTTGAAATGCTTTTCTTCCTCATAATAACCTTGAAAGCACAATGCGACTGATTTTTGAAAATGGGCTTGAAATCTCACAAAACGTGGACTGTAGAGCAGATGGTCAGCCAGTCATCATTTTATAACATCTGCTCTCGAATGAAGATTACATCAAATCATCTATGCAGTCAGTACACCGCTGCTTTGCTGGCCTTCCAATGTTGTATTGTTCTTACAAGAAATATTGTTTGTATTGAATTATTTATTACAAATGTAAGTGCTTTGGAAGATCAATCAAATATAACAGAGCAGTGACAGCACACACATGAATCACACACTGTCCCTATTCATTCTCATGTTATTACACTTAGCAGACATGCATTTAACATCCAAAATCTAGAAATATACACATATGTGACTATATGTTTTCCAAATACACCCCAGACAGCAGAAAGTATGTGGCCTACTCACAGTCACATTTTAGCATTTATATCAAACCTATCTTCAGAGCCACCCAGATTTCCAACAATTCCACAAGATGTCAGAGGTCCAACAACATCGTATTCAAAGTGTATTTCCCCAAACCCAGCCTTGGTCCTAAATTTCAGCCAGTCTAAAATTGCCTCTAATAAGAAAAGGTTTTTTCTGTGTCTGCACCTTTAAATGCTAATGAGCTGTGTCTGTCCACACCATGTCGCTTTTCTGGTAGTGACTGTGAGGAGGAAAAAATGGTGCCTGCTCGTAATTTTAGGGGGCAGAGCTCATCTATGTGTGGGAGGGTCAAAGGGAGTGTCCACAACTAGAGAGAGTGGTTATTCTCCCAGTTGATGTCATGAAGGGAACATCGTTGATTTGGCTGCATGAGCGCATATTTGCTAAAATGTAGAACAAGCAAACGACAGATATGACAGACTTTCTTCAGTTCTGGGGCCTCATACACAGTGTATGGGGACACGTATTCTAGAAAACCATTAAAGTTTGAATTTTGCTCAATATAAGGTTGCACTCTTACAGTCAGAAGGGCATTTTTATTCTGATATTTCCAACTTAAAGTTGCAGGGAGCGGAGCTGATCACAGTTGACAATGGGGGTAGGTGCCATACACCCTACATGGGGTCATATGTTCACCACGCGGCAGAGACAGAGTCAGATAGTCTAGAACAAAATTTGAGATTTGATTTCAGACAAAAGATGAAATGTCATGCGATGGAGGTGAACTGCCTTATTTGTACAATGACTATCAACATGCAGAGGGCAGTGTGGCCAAAGCACAGCCTGTGTTCACAGCTGATCACAGGTCTGTTTGAGATCAACAGCAAACCTTGTTAAACAATACTGCTTGTGTCTCTGCTTTCATGGTATAAAAAAGTTAAGCAAGACAACATGTGTTTGGGTGTACATGACTCCCACGAGGACACCACAGTTACATCTATATTTAATGCATTAGTAAAAAAAGAAGGATGAAATTCTATTTGAGACTCTATTACAGTAAGTGTGTCAGCCGATCTGGCATTAAAATATCACAAAAACTAAATAATTTGCTTTCAACACATCCTGTGTCGATGGAAGATTGAATGTGTTGCTACTTGGTAGATATTGTGCTATTTTTTTCTACCAAGACTATGTAGAGATTGTGTAACATTAGCGCTAACAAGAAGTCTTTGAAGTGATAACAAGATAACTTGTTTTCCCATTTCTAAATGGTATTTTTCACTGAGGGAGTGAAACCTTGGGCCAGGAATACAAACACATTGATAAGCCCTGCTTAAATTTCACAGTTGTATTTTCATGACAGCAGAGGCAGGGAGCCGAACCAGTCACCGATCCAATAACAACACTTGCTGTGTCTCTGCTTTGTGTGATGACCACTTACAGTACACTCCATACAGACTGCGAGACAGAGAGAGAAAACGAAGAAAAGGATTGAACAGTAGCTGAGACTCTAGATTTGGGACAACAGCCTCAGGCTCAAACACACTATAATGTCAACCAAGTAACTCACAAAACTCAGCACCCAATGGACTATGAACACAACTCTCACAAGTAGCAAATGCATGCTGTGGCGTGCAGTGTGTGGTGTGTGTGCGTGTGTGCGTGCGTGTGTGCGTGTGTGTGTGTGCGTGTGCCTGTGGTGATGCATTGGTAAACACAGACTTCTTAAGGCACTAATGTTTTGTCTATAATCGCTTGTTATGTTGGTAAAGTGTCTGGTATCATGAAAGGAAATGTGGAAAAAAAGAGCTAAAAATGCATAAAGAAAAGATCTGGCTGCTTGTCTGCCTGCGTGTGTGTCTCCATGTGAGTGTGTGTATAGTAGCAACCATTTACATCTTCAGTGTTTCTTTCTTTATATGCTCCCCATTGATTTATTTTCTTAACAAAACAAGAGAGAAAAATATTTCACGTCTCTTTTCCTTCACACTGAATGGATTCCTCCCTATTCTCACTGCATGTGTTGCTCTCCATTGTAATTATCTTAAAAAGTGAACGAACGTCTCGTCCTGTTACATTGTGTTTATGGAGGTCTTCACAGACCGCATCATTTGAAAAGATGACACTGAGTATTGTCCTTTTTTTTCCTTCTTCTGATTGTTTTTCTTGCTTCTCCTCTCTGTCTGTCCCTCACTGTGCTTCCAACACTTCGGGAGGTGAACGTCTTGTCCTTTTACACTGTGTGTTTGAGCTCCTCTCAGACCGTGACACTTGAGCAGTGAATAAGTAGCATCAGCACCTCGTGGAGAACAAGGGGTGCTCAGCTGCTGCGAGAAAGGGCTGTGCCGTCCTGTGCTTGGTGTTGCAGTGAAAACACCAAGTCATTCAGCCGCAGTTGGATAGGATAACTGCCTCAGGAATCGAGAAACGTGTTTTTATGGAATCCATGGGCAAGAATTGGTGGCATCTGTCAGTGACAGTGCAGAGTGCAACGGAGTGAATCATGCTCTCCCCATACTTCTCAAGAAAAAAAAATATAGAGGCTGTAAAACTCAAGAAAAGACATAAATCCCTCTTCAGAACAAGTCTTTGGTTTATTTAACTGTAGAAACATAGCAATAAACAAAGAACAACAGACTTGTGGAAATGCAGAAACGTTGGAAAAGTCAGGAAAAAGTTAAGATCATTATAACTCATTATAACTATAAGATCATTATAACACTTTTCTTTGTTTTGTTCCCTAAAATGTGAATCCTTTAGTTTTAAGTAGGGTCACTGTTTAAATACTTGATATTGAAAGAAGATGTATCCTGTGTGATTTTGGCCTGTCCACAGCGAAAGATGAGCAATTGTGACCATTTCTTCCTTTGGTTCAAAAATGTGACTGCCATTGTGAGAGTCTCACAACCAAAGACAGCAGGAGATCACTTCTAACAATGTCAGAAATTTAGAGCCCCGCGTCTCGCTACACGTCAGCAGTCTGACTGTTGCTACGATCTACTGCTTCTCACAGACCGTAGAAATGTAGCAGAAAATGTCATGATGATCAAAGCAACACCGTCGCTACAACAAAGACACAGTCCGCAGATTCCCAAGGGAGTAAAATGCCGCACCGCAGTCACAGTCTCTGTCTACATCCATACCAGGCCTTAAAAGAAAAGACAAGCTCAAATAAATTACCTGAATTCTGCCATAGTCATTATGTGATAACACTGAACACAGACAGCCTTTACAACCTTGTGCTGACGGTAAACTTTGAAATAAGAAAAGATCTTGGTCTCCGTACTTGTTGAAAACATGTTTTAGTTGACTTTGAGTTCTAAGGCTATTGGTGCAAAAAGGATGGGGGTCTCTCTGATCCAGAAATACTAATTGCTGATGTCCCCTGGAGAAAGACAATGAAAGGAACTCAGGGTAAGTGTGACTGTATTCACATGACAAACACTGAAACTTGAAAAACACTATGCGTTTCCAGCATAATGGAAGCAAATCATAAATAATAGATTTTAGGTTTCCTTTGCAAAACTTGTTAAGATTCCAGTTTGGTTGGAAGTAGCTCTGCAGTGTTTGGCTCTGTATTCCTCCATTAATTTGAGTAAATAATTCAAAGTTGTTGGTACAGAATGTACCCAAATGTGTAATATATTAGATGTTTCCAGCGTGACTGAGATATTGCAATGCTTTCATGGAATAATACCAAAACAAAACTAAGAGCTTCCCGTCCACCTGCATGTTCTGAAATTTGACAGGAATCCCACACAAATAGGAAACATGTGTAAGTAGTTTGTGGTGTCACACCCAGTCTCCTTGATTTAACCATCATCTTGTTATGTATAGTGGGATGTTTACGTGTGTACCTGTAGTTGTATTTGAGATGCATGTGCAAGTGGAGAGTAGCAATAAACTTATAGTTGGCATGAATGTTCTCTGCAACAATCGTACATGTGTGTATGTGTGTGCGTGTGTGTTACAGTGCCGGAGTGTGTGGGTGGAAGGCACAGTGTGTATGTATATATGTGTGTGTGTGTGTGAGTGTGTGTGTGTGTAACCGCAGCGCTCTCCTTCTCAGCAGCCCACCATTAAACCTTGGTGCCAGCCCACTCCCAGCACACCAGGATTAACAGCACTTAAATGGGCCCGTTAGTACACCACCTCCTCTCTGCCTCCCACGCCGACTGGTGCACACAGTGCTGCCCACAGCTTTGCGCTCGCAACGCACACTGCCTCTGTTGTTTTTGTTCTCCGCTCGGCCCCGCCACCTAAGCCTCCTCCAATAAATGGTGCTGAAGTGCACGCAGCGGGGGGCTAAGCCCAGAACATCCTCTATTTTACAGACCTATTGGAATTCAACTGCATGGCAGAGGGAGGAAAACAAGAAAGGACAGGGGGGCGGATCTCATATTGAACCAGATGGGCTGAATGGTTCTTTTTCTCTGTCCTTGTTGTCACACGTCTCTATGACAAGCACAATACAACAAAATCAGATGCAAACACTAACTCATAAGTGTCGCGTTTTACAGTATCATGGGGCATTGAGAGGAATTATGTTCATTTCCTCAAGGATTAGTGTACATTTACATCCACTTACTTAACCCTGACCTTAACTTAACCTTTAGCATTAATCTACCCATAAATATGGCTTCATCTTTGGATTTTCTGATTTACTTAATAGGGAGTTTCTTTGAGTGCAGATAAAGAAAATATCTGCACTTATTGTGACTGTGTGAACAGATTTAGGCCCCCACAACATTTGTAATACCAGATCAACACACACGCACAGGGCAGAGATGGATGCCTACAAGAGAAATCGATAAATAAAATGGATTCCCATTTGAGTGTGTTGGTCATGGTGTGTCAGCAAAAATAGAAAAGATGGATGGACAAAACAATGACTGAGGGAATAAAGTGTGCTTGCTTGTGTTCTCTCGATGGACGTGTCAACGGGGGGGACCTATGACGACAGTGCCTTTTAAGACGTCTTTTTCCAACTCATTCTGGCCGTAGACGTTCTTGGACGTCTATGGGACGTTCCTTGATATTTAAGTCTCCATGGAGCAACTCGCCACTTTTAACCCTTTGATTTTGTGAAGACAATTACTTGAGTAAATATTTTATGAGCAACGTCAGGTTGTGGTGTCAGTTGTCTCATTGGCGCTGTGGCTAATGATCTTTTCTTACAAACAGGAGGTCGTGAGATGGAATCCAGGTGGAGGTAATTGTGGTCTGCTTTTGTGTGCTTGTGTATGTTCTCATTATTTTATACGTATTTTCGTTGACTTCTATATGGTGTTCAGACAAGACGTGAATACAACGTCCAAGAAAGACGTCTAAAAACACTTTCATTTTGACTCCTCGGAGCAGGAATGACGTCGGAGGACATCTTCTGGACGTTTTTTAGATGTGTTTTGGAGCGATTTTAGCTCAGTGGATGTTATGCTGCAGGACTTTCTGCCAGAATTGGCAATACCGCCTATTGTACCTTTCAAGAAGTTCAATCCAAAACCTGAATAATTCTCCAATTTGTCACAAAATAATATTTATGTATGGAATTCTGTTCATATTAAAGTGCACTAAAAAGTGAAGCTGATTATGCTACTGTGTTAGTATTGCTTTAAAAAATGATGATTTTGCCATAGTGATCTGACAATATCAGCATTGTAAATCTTGTAAGGGTCCTCTTGATTATCAACACACTGCCATTGTTGGACTATTCTGCAGTCCTAATGTGGAAGACATAATTTATTTCAGCAGGTACTCTTGTAATTGGAAACAGTGCCAAGTTGGCTGTGTCTTTAACCAGCGGGAGGAATAAACTCTGCCAAGTCCCACTAAAGATGAAAATGTGCGCTTACCTAATTTGCTTGGAAACAGAATATATTAAAAAGTATAACTGCACATTGCAAAACTATTAAAGCATTTTTTTGTGTAATTGCAATGCTTACTATTACTGCATAAAATGTGAAGTATTAATTACCAGACAACATGGTCTTTGCAGATTAATTGTTTTCTTTGACAGATAATACAGAGCTTTAATTAGCACTAAATACTCCATGCAATTCCTGTTCAAGTGGAAAAAACAAAGGGATTGTCCCTGGAAGGTTTAATTCATACCATATGGCATATCATATGGGAAAATGCAACCACCACCTGACGTTGTCGTGGGTATCATCATGACGGCATGACTGCCATGTTACTTTGTGTGTGTTTCATCTTAAAACAGATGGAAGAT